>SJYW01008672.1:1859351-1904485 GCA_006410735.1 Raphicerus campestris
AAAAAAAAAAAAAAAAAAAAAAAGTTGTGTAAGGGCAGAAACAAATGTTTGGGAAAATATAATAATCATTACCAGATTCACTACAGGCCTCCACACATCTAAAGGTATTTATGAAAGAACAGGGTCCTGTGATCAAGGGGAATCATGTGCAGTTATGATCTGACCCAGAACATTGCAGAGAATAAGGGGGAGCAGATCTTGTGTGAGCTGGGAGCCTTTTACAGAAGAAAGGCCTCTATGTGTGCTTATAGCTGGAAAATGAATTCACTTGAAAACTATTTTTTAATGTAATTAGTGCCTACTGATGACTAAAACAAGTCTATGGGGTGCTCTGAAGTTTTCATGGGGTTGAATACCCTATGCCCCTGCTCCATTTCCTCCTCCCCATGGCAGCCAGGCAGTCGGAGGAGGGGACAGCTGTGATTATGGACCCTTCCCTCCATCCCAAGGACCAGTTTGCATGGGGCCTGAAACTCGTCTCCCTTCTGCCCCATGTGAGAGCTGCTCAACCAGGAGGGTAGTGCTCCCTCCTCCTGGAGGAACCAGCCTGTGGAAGGGGCATGGTGGAGAGAGACAGAGCCTGCACTCTACATGACAAGGGCAAGTCCTTCTGGCAGATCACTCAAGTCTTGGAGCCTGGAGAAATTTTTTTTCTTTATCTATAAAAGAGGAAGAAGACCCACTGTCTCCTACCCTGCTTTATGGACTCAGTGTCACAGTGAACATACTGTGTGTAAATATTATACATGCAATTAAGTATACTGTATATATGGGATATACCAGCATGTATACTCGGAGAAGGCAATGGCACCCCACTCCAGTACTCTTGCCTGGAAAATCCCATGGACGGAGGAGCCTGGAAAGCTGCAGTCCATGGAGTCGCTGAGGGTCAGATATGACTGAGTGACTTCACTTTCACTTTTCACTTTCATGCATTGGAGAAGGAAATGGCAACCCACTCCAGTGTTCTTGCCTGGAGAAATCAGGGACAGGGGAGCCTGGTGGGCTACTGTCTATGGGGTCACACAAAGTCGGACATGATTGAAGTGACTTAGCAGCAGCAGCATGCATACTATACATGTGCTGCATACTATATATATGGTATATACTATTATGTATTCTATATATACAGTATATGCAATTACATATGCTATTATGTATACTATATATGCATTGTGTACTATTATGCACACTATATACTTTTTATACTATTATATTTGTGTCTGTGTGTTGCTGTTGTTGTTTAGTCACTCAGTCGTAGCTGACTCTTTGAGACTCTGGATTATAGCCCACCAGGCTCCTCTGTCCATGGGATTTCCCAGGCAAGAAGAATACTAGTGTGGGTTGCCATTTCTTTCTCCAGGGGATCTTTCTGATCTAGGTATCAAACCTGTGTCTCCTGCATTGGTAGGTGGATTCTTTACCACTGAGTCACCAGGGAAGTGTGTATACTGTGTATACTATTATGTTATACAAAGTGCAACATAGTCTGTATGTTATTAATAATATTATTAATATACATATTATTATACATGGTAATAATAACTGTTGCTATTATTAAGCATGATTACAATGGCATTTCCCCCTAGTTGGGCTTTTGAATTGTGGTGTTGGAGAAGACTCTTGAGAGTCTCTTGGACAGCAAGGAGATCCAACCAGTCCATCCTCAAGGAAATCAGTCCTGAACATTCACTGGAAGGACTGACGCTGAAGCTGAAGCTCCGATACTTTGGTCACCTGATGGGAAGAACTGAGTCATTGAAAAAGACCCTGATGCTGGGAAAGACTGAAAGCAGGAGCAGAAGGGGACAACAGAGGATGAGATGGTTGGATGGCATCACTGACTCGATGGACATGAGTTTGGGCAAGCTCTGGGAGATAGTGAAGGACAGGGAAGTCTGGCATGCTGCAGTCCATGGGGTTGCAATGAGTCGGACACGACTGAGAGACTGAACTGATTCTTTCTGTGTAGGGGTCTCCCATTCTGGCTACATATATATTTGACACCAGTCCAATCAAGTTCTACAAGGAAACCTTACTGTCCATTTTCTACGAGGGAGACAATTTGTGATGTTCCTCCTACAGGGGGTTGCAAAGTGAGGAACTCATAGCTGATGAGCTGGGTTCAACCTGACACTGAAGGGATACTTCAAACTTGGGATAATTATAGTTTAGATGCTGAACCACAAACAAACACATTTCGTATGATGACACTCAGCCCTGTGGGTGCCTGAATGTAGTAGTGCCCTTCTTCACAACTTTGGAGCATTCTGCTCACTGAAAAAAAAATGTAAAAAAATAATGGGCAATAAAAGGAAATATGAATATGAAAAAAACCCTTTTTTCTCAATCTTGATTTTTTTTCAGTCGAGCTGCTTATTATAGCTGTGTACCATCCTCTCCAGCATTTCTAAAGCTTTTATATGACTTTAAATTTCAAAGCTACAGGTGGCCCACAAGTGCCACACTTCAAAGCCAGTTTTTGATTAAATGAAACAATATTTGTGTAATACGGGTCCCGGATCTTTGAACTTTTCCTGTTCAATTCATCCTACAAAGGTTCAATTAGGGGAGATCATACGACACAGCACCCTGGGCCATTTCCATCTGTCACTCAAGTTTGTCTCTTCAAATATCTTTTCTATCAACTCAGGAAAACAATTTATTTTGAGGATGTAATAATCATAATTCAAAAGCCACTTTCAAAGAAGCAATGTCCTTTGTGAGCGAGCGCGGTGTCGGCCCACGTAAGCACCATTTGAAGTGAAATTCTAAGCCTTGGCAGCCGCCGAGTCCTCGTCGTGTTACAACTTGTCTTACTATTGATAACTTGTACTTGCTGCCAACAAAAAATTCCCTGCCCGAGAGGCCCAGCGTTGGGCCAGCCTTTGTATTTTCGACTGGAGCATATTTCACTTCTGAATCTTGTGGTTTTGCCTTCAATGAAGGAAAAACTGATCTTCACAGTTTTAAACTTGTTAATTCAAGCCATATGTCAGAAACCCAGTCTCCATATGGTGCTATCCCACCTTATATTTACAGGGGGCTGCTTTCAAAACATTATTCTCAAAGCTATATTTGCCCCAAAGTTAATATATGGCATCCTGTGTTCTGAGTCCTGTTTTTAAATATCGCAGACTCGGAGATTACAGGCTGATAGAGCAAAATAGGCTGATTATTAAAGACTAATTATGGCCTGTTTTATTGGCAAAAATGTGCTAATCAAGGCCTTGACTAGGGAAGTGCACCGAAAAGGAGAACACATTGTCAATCTCCTCTCGCCAGATACGGTGAAAAGAAAAGAGGAAACAGAGAAAGAAAAGCCATAACCTCTTTGATTATAAATGAGCCTCAGTGTAAAGTGTCCATAACCAATGCAGAATTACAACTAAGACATAAAGTCATTTTTGGATCTCAGCTTTCAGGGATAGGTAAAAATGAAGCAAAGATTCAAAGGCCCTCAAGCTCTCAGAGGCTAGCAAGTACCTTAACTCACTGCCCAGAGCTTTGAAACTGGGGTGTCCACCCAGCAATCCTAGTGACCTTTAGCATTAGGGGAGAGGCTCTTATTGAACACTGAGTTCACTCTCCCAAACACCTACCAGGAGGCTGCAGATGGATTGAAGCATAATTATCTTCCAACAGCTTTGTTTGATCTGCAGAGTCCAAGCAAGCATGGTTTTGATTTGAGAGATGAGCTTTTGAACACAGTTGGCACCATATAGACGGTCGGTGCGTGTTAAATATATCATTTCTTTCTTTTTCTGGATTAAAAAAAAAGTGTGTTTCCTTGTGTCTAGTTTATGGTGGGCATTTATATCTCCTTTCCTCCTTTGGAGACTCTTGCAAAGTTCACTGACAAGATTCTTCCATATGGAGGGCTGCCTGTGAGGCTGCGGGCTCTCACTGTGACTTCACTGAATCAATTCTGATCTTTTTTTTGTTTGTATTTATTTCACCCATTGCTCTCCTGTTCCACCCTATCCTTTCTCCTCTATAACTCCTTGCATTCTCTTTCTTCTCCTTGTCCTTTATTTATTTTTTTGCTAGACAAATAAAAAAATGGCACGAAGTTTTCTTTGCAATTTATGAAGTGATTCCAAAGAGATTTTCCAAAACATAAGCAAAATATTGGTTATAAGTACTGCCATGCATTTCAAACTATTTTTTTTCCCACGGTGATAAAAATGTTGCTATATGCATAGTTTTCAAATCAGGAGCAACTGAATCAAGAGAGACGTAACGTGAATTCACATTTTTTTCTTAAATATGCAGACCTGTGTCTCTACTTTAAAAGCAGGACAGGTTGATGGTGGGAGGAGAAATGATGGAGGCATGGAAGAGAAAGACAAGTTTCGTGACTTAGTAACTATTCATAGTTTCTGTGACACCCTCACTTCTAAGAACAAAACGTAGCAGTTTTCTGAAATTAAAAACGCGCACATGTGAATGAGCTGGTTTAAGGATTAAGAGGGACGGAAATCCATTCAGGATTTTCCCAGTGAGTTTACGCTTCCAACCAATCAAGCCATAAGGGTGCACAATCCCCTTTGCTACTGCTACTGCAGTGTGGGAGAGACAGGCATGAAAAGGATTCTCCATAGCTCATCTTGCAGACCTGCCAGAGAGAAGGGGCTCAGCCCAGCCTTGCTGTTGGGGACTGGAGGGAAAGATGAATGCTTTCTTCAGACTCTTAGGTAAAACCCAGCCCAGATAACCTGCTGCATGATGTCCTGCTCTGTTATTTGCAACTGACATTGAGTTAAGGCTGAGAAATAATAACAAACTGTGATTTCTGATGGCTGATTAGCCTGATCTTATCTGAGTCTAGCCACGATGTCCTTCCTGCTCACAGCTTTCTCAGATTTCTGGTGCTATCGAATGAAAGTAATGTGTTTCTAAATTAGACCAGCTTCCTTAGTAGTAACATCGCTTAATGGCTAACTCATTATCAAGGTCGAAAACTAATTATCTTACCANTATTTCACCCATTGCTCTCCTGTTCCACCCTATCCTTTCTCCTCTATAACTCCTTGCATTCTCTTTCTTCTCCTTGTCCTTTATTTATTTTTTTGCTAGACAAATAAAAAAATGGCACGAAGTTTTCTTTGCAATTTATGAAGTGATTCCAAAGAGATTTTCCAAAACATAAGCAAAATATTGGTTATAAGTACTGCCATGCATTTCAAACTATTTTTTTTCCCACGGTGATAAAAATGTTGCTATATGCATAGTTTTCAAATCAGGAGCAACTGAATCAAGAGAGACGTAACGTGAATTCACATTTTTTTCTTAAATATGCAGACCTGTGTCTCTACTTTAAAAGCAGGACAGGTTGATGGTGGGAGGAGAAATGATGGAGGCATGGAAGAGAAAGACAAGTTTCGTGACTTAGTAACTATTCATAGTTTCTGTGACACCCTCACTTCTAAGAACAAAACGTAGCAGTTTTCTGAAATTAAAAACGCGCACATGTGAATGAGCTGGTTTAAGGATTAAGAGGGACGGAAATCCATTCAGGATTTTCCCAGTGAGTTTACGCTTCCAACCAATCAAGCCATAAGGGTGCACAATCCCCTTTGCTACTGCTACTGCAGTGTGGGAGAGACAGGCATGAAAAGGATTCTCCATAGCTCATCTTGCAGACCTGCCAGAGAGAAGGGGCTCAGCCCAGCCTTGCTGTTGGGGACTGGAGGGAAAGATGAATGCTTTCTTCAGACTCTTAGGTAAAACCCAGCCCAGATAACCTGCTGCATGATGTCCTGCTCTGTTATTTGCAACTGACATTGAGTTAAGGCTGAGAAATAATAACAAACTGTGATTTCTGATGGCTGATTAGCCTGATCTTATCTGAGTCTAGCCACGATGTCCTTCCTGCTCACAGCTTTCTCAGATTTCTGGTGCTATCGAATGAAAGTAATGTGTTTCTAAATTAGACCAGCTTCCTTAGTAGTAACATCGCTTAATGGCTAACTCATTATCAAGGTCGAAAACTAATTATCTTACCAATGTGCTTTTTTTTTTAAAAGGATCTCAAACTCTAAATTGTTTATTTTGGCTTTGGTTTTAGTTTTTTCCTCCTCTTTAAGTCTCTCTCTGATAGCCATCATGACTCAGAGGCTACTGGCAAAATGTGGAGACTACTCCCCCTTGCCTTTTAATTGGGGATGATGATAAAATTCTGTTTCTGATAGACATGCAGTTTCTAAATTGAAAGAGACACTTTCTGATTGATGCCCTCAATAAATACCACATGAAATTCTATGAAGCTGAGGGCTCTCAAGTTATCAAAACAAGTCGGCTTTGGTCTTGGGAGAGTGAGATGTTTTTGCATAGTTTAAGAATAAAAGCATATTACTCTGACAGGGCCCTGTAATTGTGCCTTCTCGATCTGCTGCTGTCAGAAAACATCTGGTCCTGCCACTGGGTATGTATGAGCAAGCTACCTGGGTACCATCTAGTGCTTAATCTGAGCCCCACTGCTTCTAGCACAACTGTCTGGGAACTTTAAGTAGACAATGGCAGATGATGGAATTTCTAGAGGAGCCTACTGCTGGATGGTTACTAAATTATCTTCTAACAAGCTGAGTCACTCAGAACATATTAGGTTAACTGACCATCAGCAGTGATTCCATAAGATAAATTATACCTATTGAGCTGCCCCACAGGCTCAATGTCTGATAAATTATTAATGTCACAGAATTGGAATGATTAAGTTGTAAATAGCAGAATTTTTTTTAACTCAGGCTATTTGAAATATTCCTGTTCCTCTTTCTTAAAATGTATCCTCTGATGTTACCATGTTTGTTGTTTATAACAAGGATAATAAAACATTCATCAAATCTTTGAAGCATTGAATGAGTCATGGTGTGTTACTGAAGTATACAACAAATAAATGTGATCTAACAGTGTTGTTTCTATTTATAGCTGTCTTTTAGGAACTTAATATTTCATTATATATACTAGGTACATTTACACATTGGGATTGCTGTCTAAGGCTCTGTTTTCAAAAACATATTGTGATAGTTCATGGTCTTTTGAAATAATGGTGCAAACCATGATGACATTGAGGAAAACTAACGTATTACTAGAAATAGGAAGCTAGCAACGTGTACAGCAGTATATTAGTCATTGCATTTTCTTTGTATAAGGGGCACTTTGCATACTTTCAAGCTGCAGATTAAAATATGTTGGTCTGAAATAGGCATCATTTAATTCTAAAGGAGCTAGAATCACAAGNATTAAAGACTAATTATGGCCTGTTTTATTGGCAAAAATGTGCTAATCAAGGCCTTGACTAGGGAAGTGCACCGAAAAGGAGAACACATTGTCAATCTCCTCTCGCCAGATACGGTGAAAAGAAAAGAGGAAACAGAGAAAGAAAAGCCATAACCTCTTTGATTATAAATGAGCCTCAGTGTAAAGTGTCCATAACCAATGCAGAATTACAACTAAGACATAAAGTCATTTTTGGATCTCAGCTTTCAGGGATAGGTAAAAATGAAGCAAAGATTCAAAGGCCCTCAAGCTCTCAGAGGCTAGCAAGTACCTTAACTCACTGCCCAGAGCTTTGAAACTGGGGTGTCCACCCAGCAATCCTAGTGACCTTTAGCATTAGGGGAGAGGCTCTTATTGAACACTGAGTTCACTCTCCCAAACACCTACCAGGAGGCTGCAGATGGATTGAAGCATAATTATCTTCCAACAGCTTTGTTTGATCTGCAGAGTCCAAGCAAGCATGGTTTTGATTTGAGAGATGAGCTTTTGAACACAGTTGGCACCATATAGACGGTCGGTGCGTGTTAAATATATCATTTCTTTCTTTTTCTGGATTAAAAAAAAAGTGTGTTTCCTTGTGTCTAGTTTATGGTGGGCATTTATATCTCCTTTCCTCCTTTGGAGACTCTTGCAAAGTTCACTGACAAGATTCTTCCATATGGAGGGCTGCCTGTGAGGCTGCGGGCTCTCACTGTGACTTCACTGAATCAATTCTGATCTTTTTTTTTGTTTGTATTTCACCCATTGCTCTCCTGTTCCACCCTATCCTTTCTCCTCTATAACTCCTTGCATTCTCTTTCTTCTCCTTGTCCTTTATTTATTTTTTTGCTAGACAAATAAAAAAATGGCACGAAGTTTTCTTTGCAATTTATGAAGTGATTCCAAAGAGATTTTCCAAAACATAAGCAAAATATTGGTTATAAGTACTGCCATGCATTTCAAACTATTTTTTTTCCCACGGTGATAAAAATGTTGCTATATGCATAGTTTTCAAATCAGGAGCAACTGAATCAAGAGAGACGTAACGTGAATTCACATTTTTTTCTTAAATATGCAGACCTGTGTCTCTACTTTAAAAGCAGGACAGGTTGATGGTGGGAGGAGAAATGATGGAGGCATGGAAGAGAAAGACAAGTTTCGTGACTTAGTAACTATTCATAGTTTCTGTGACACCCTCACTTCTAAGAACAAAACGTAGCAGTTTTCTGAAATTAAAAACGCGCACATGTGAATGAGCTGGTTTAAGGATTAAGAGGGACGGAAATCCATTCAGGATTTTCCCAGTGAGTTTACGCTTCCAACCAATCAAGCCATAAGGGTGCACAATCCCCTTTGCTACTGCTACTGCAGTGTGGGAGAGACAGGCATGAAAAGGATTCTCCATAGCTCATCTTGCAGACCTGCCAGAGAGAAGGGGCTCAGCCCAGCCTTGCTGTTGGGGACTGGAGGGAAAGATGAATGCTTTCTTCAGACTCTTAGGTAAAACCCAGCCCAGATAACCTGCTGCATGATGTCCTGCTCTGTTATTTGCAACTGACATTGAGTTAAGGCTGAGAAATAATAACAAACTGTGATTTCTGATGGCTGATTAGCCTGATCTTATCTGAGTCTAGCCACGATGTCCTTCCTGCTCACAGCTTTCTCAGATTTCTGGTGCTATCGAATGAAAGTAATGTGTTTCTAAATTAGACCAGCTTCCTTAGTAGTAACATCGCTTAATGGCTAACTCATTATCAAGGTCGAAAACTAATTATCTTACCAATGTGCTTTTTTTTTTTTTAAAAGGATCTCAAACTCTAAATTGTTTATTTTGGCTTTGGTTTTAGTTTTTTCCTCCTCTTTAAGTCTCTCTCTGATAGCCATCATGACTCAGAGGCTACTGGCAAAATGTGGAGACTACTCCCCCTTGCCTTTTAATTGGGGATGATGATAAAATTCTGTTTCTGATAGACATGCAGTTTCTAAATTGAAAGAGACACTTTCTGATTGATGCCCTCAATAAATACCACATGAAATTCTATGAAGCTGAGGGCTCTCAAGTTATAAAAACAAGTCAGCTTTGGTCTTGGGAGAGTGAGATGTTTTTGCATAGTTTAAGAATAAAAGCATATTACTCTGACAGGGCCCTGTAATTGTGCCTTCTCAATCTGCTGCTGTCAGAAAACATCTGGTCCTGCCACTGGGTATGTATGAGCAAGCTACCTGGGTACCATCTAGTGCTTAATCTGAGCCCCACTGCTTCTAGCACAACTGTCTGGGAACTTTAAGTAGACAATGGCAGATGATGGAATTTCTAGAGGAGCCTACTGCTGGATGGTTACTAAATTATCTTCTAACAAGCTGAGTCACTCAGAACATATTAGGTTAACTGACCATCAGCAGTGATTCCATAAGATAAATTATACCTATTGAGCTGCCCCACAGGCTCAATGTCTGATAAATTATTAATGTCACAGAATTGGAATGATTAAGTTGTAAATAGCAGAATTTTTTTTAACTCAGGCTATTTGAAATATTCCTGTTCCTCTTTCTTAAAATGTATCCTCTGATGTTACCATGTTTGTTGTTTATAACAAGGATAATAAAACATTCATCAAATCTTTGAAGCATTGAATGAGTCATGGTGTGTTACTGAAGTATACAACAAATAAATGTGATCTAACAGTGTTGTTTCTATTTATAGCTGTCTTTTAGGAACTTAATATTTCATTATATATACTAGGTACATTTACACATTGGGATTGCTGTCTAAGGCTCTGTTTTCAAAAACATATTGTGATAGTTCATGGTCTTTTGAAATAATGGTGCAAACCATGATGACATTGAGGAAAACTAACGTATTACTAGAAATAGGAAGCTAGCAACGTGTACAGCAGTATATTAGTCATTGCATTTTCTTTGTATAAGGGGCACTTTGCATACTTTCAAGCTGCAGATTAAAATATGTTGGTCTGAAATAGGCATCATTTAATTCTAAAGGAGCTAGAATCACAAGCCCTAAATGTGGGATCTTAGATCCCTGAGCAGGGATCGACATGCACCCTGTGGAAGAAACGTAGCATCTTAGCCACCGGACCACCAAGGAAGTTCCTAAATTACGTTTTTATCTCAATTACCTTCAATATGTGTGGTCCCAGCCTGTGTTTTATTGGTAAAGGTAAATATGAGTGTTTTAATATGAATTTTAAAAAGAAAGTTGCACTAATTTCAATCAAACTACCGTGTGCCTGCCTGTGTGCTAAATCGTTTCAGTTGTGTCAGACTTTTTGAAACCCACCAGGCTCCCCTGTCCATGGGATTCTCCAGGCAAAAATACTGGAGTGGGTTGCCATACCCTCCTTCAGAGGATCTTCCCAACCCAGGGATTGAACCCATGCCTCTTACATCTTTTCCATTGGCAGGCAAGTTCCTTACTACTAGCGCCGCCTGGGAAGCCCTATCAAACGTCTACATCTTGTGAAATGAAAATTCTGCAGAAGATATACAGAAGCTTCGTGACTCTTTGGGGGCTTCCTTGGTAGCTCAGCTGGTAAAGAATGCACCTGTAATGCAAGAGATCCTGGTTCAATTCCTGGGTTGGGATGATCCTCTGGAGAAAGGATATTCATGGGGTTCCCTGGTGGCTCAGATGGTAAAGAATCCACCTGCAGTGGGGGAGGCCTGGGTTCAATTCCTAGGTTGGGAAGATCCTCTGGAGGAGGGCATGGCAACCCACTCCAATATTCTTGCCTGGAGAATCCCATGCACAGAGGAGTCTAGTGGATGGTGGGCTACGGTCCATGAGGTCACAAAGAGTCAGACATGACTGAGCGACTAAGCACAGCACAGTGACGCTTTAGCAGACATCTGCCTCGTTCTGACCCCAGGCTTTTCTACTTGTGGAGCTCTGCACTGCCAGGCTTCTGGCGGAGGGCACATGAAGTTAGGATGAACAGACCTTCCAGACTGGTGCAGAGATGAACACTGATGAGTGCCAATCAGTTCCCCAGTCCACCTCCCACTGGCCAGCCACTGATCAGAGAGGAAGCATGCGTGCGTGTGTACTCCACACAGTCAATGAGACCTGGAGAGGCAATCTACTGGGAGATGGGGAGCTGAGAGGGTGAGACAGGAGCCACCTAGGAGGAGAGGAAGAATGAAAAGACAAAATCGCCCAAGGTAAAACTCCCCATAAGTCTCCTCCTTTGACCTTGAACTTGCATGTGATGCTGCAGATGCAGCGCACCCCCCCCATGCTTTTGGCCCCCAAATGGCATCATGAAGTAAAGAAACCTGTGCCTTTTCTTCCCTCCACTGACCTCTTGTCCTGGAGAGAAATAAGCTCCTATGTTTAGCTCTTTCTACTTGGGTTTCTTGTTACTTGCAGCCAAATACAGTCTCACTGATACAATTAGTGGGGGGTCACGATGCACAGAAAGGAAACCAAATGGTGCCCCGATGTTCACAATTAACTCATGCAATGACATCATCATTGTTTTTCCAGTAAAATGATTACTTTCAGAGATGCTATATTTTTTGCATTTTCTCTGCAAAATGTTATCCTTAAACTGGGGTGATACTTCTTGAGTTAATCTCAGTTAAACTTATCAGCAGGGCTTCCCTGGTGGCTCAGGGATAAAGAATCTGCTAGCCAATGCAGGAGACGTGGGTTAGATCCCTGGGTCAGGAAATCCCCCTGGAGAAGGAAATGGCAGTCTACTCCAGTATTCTAGCCTGGGAAATCCCATGGACAGAGAAGCCTGGCAGGCTACATACAGCCCATAAGGTTGGAAAAGAGTCAGACATGACTTAGCGACTAAAGAACACCAACAAAACTTATTAGCAGGTGATGCATTCAGAGAAAACAGAACCCCAATTATTACAATACCTTTGAAGGACAGAGGTTCCTGTGTCAAAATTTCATCAGCTTTTTAAAAATCTTTTTTTATTTTTTTAAAACCCAGATGTTTCCTGAGTCTCCATGCCTACTGGGGTGATCTTTCCCTTTAAGTATTAGGTGTGAATGTTCTCACACGTGTCCCATGTTTGGTAGGAATGATGTTCTCCTGTGGGTGGTGATAGTGTTATGGTTATCCTGGTGACCTTGGCTCTGACCTTTGGCTTCTGCTTTTGTTGCTGTTTCCCTCTGTCCTCCCAGCATTGAAGGCAGTCAGTTTTCACGCCTACATTTATTCTTTCAACATATACTTAACTTCCACCCACATGGAGAAAGATTAATGTGGAGATTAAATAAGAGACGATATGTAAAGTGTTAGCACAAGTGCTCCCAGGAACATCTTTCTTTCTTTGTGGAATCAAGATTCAATGCATAAACTCTGGCTCAATGGACCTGGATTTCAGTCCCTGGTCCATGCCAGTTGACAACATTTCTATAAACTTGAAAAAAGGGGGTCCGTCGTAATACCTAACACTTAAGATAGTTGGAAGGACCAAGTGTAATGTTGTAAATCAACTAGAAAACACATCCTCTATCATTTTTTACCCACTCCAGTACTCTCGCCTGCAAAACCCTGTGGACGGAGGAGCCTGGTAGGCTGCAGTCCATGGGGTCGCTGAGAGTTGGACATGACTGAGCGACTTCACTTTCATGCATTGGAGAAGGAAATGGCAACCCACTCCAGTGTTCTTGCCTGGAAAATCCCAGGGACGGGGGAGCCTGGTGGGCTGCCGTCTCTGGGTTCTCACAGAGTTGGACACGACTGAAGCGACAGCGTTATTTTTTGGTTTTGACTTTGTATTTCCAGGTTCCCTTTTGCAGGAGGGTACCAACTACCAGGCCATCCTTTCTTCTTCTCCATTAGTGTATGGATATCAAAATTGCAGTTAAATGCAAATTTTTAATGCACTTACCCCAGAATTTGTGTAATTCACTATAATGTATATGATTTATTTCATTAAAACAGAAGCTCACTGGGCATGGAGGATTTTATTTGATTTTTGTTTTGTTTTGATGTGTCGACCAGACGTTGCTTTTGATGTTCTTAGTGCAGTTAGGGCTGATTTGATGGGGGCTTTGTATTTGATCTGGGGCTTTTACTTTCCTGAATCTCAAATGTATTTGCACAGAGACAGACATTTATGCTCTTCATGAGTCCTGTCTCATAACAACAGAATTCAGTGGGATGCACCAAAATGGTCTCTGTTTTGAGTTCAAAATTAGCTTATTTTCTCAGTCCCTTTAGAAATGGGAAGATTCAATGGCCTTCAATAAACTCCAGCTTTGTCCCTTAGCTAAAAAGGGAGATTTCTAAATATAATGAGGCCCTTCTGGGAGGGTTTTATTCATGCTGCCATACTCAAGTCAAAAACAACCACCCCAAAGGTTTTGATGGTCCAGCATATTCCTGCTCATTTGGGTAAGGCCAATGAGCCCACTTGAAGATCAATTAGTTTCTAGCCATTTATAGCACAGAGATTCCTAGGCATCTTCACAGAGAATATTTTAATACAAATGCTTTATTTTTGTTTCTTTCTTTTTTTTTAAAGAAAACAAAATGCCATTCTCTACATAGGAAAGGTGACATTTTTGAAAATCATTGACATTTTTCTATATCCTGGGATATTTCAAGCAGTGACATTATTAAATTAATTCAACAGAAATAGAAAAATTGCCAACAGAGTAGGTGGCCAAATAGGAAGTCCAAATGTGCAAATATGATCAACTGTTAGAGAATTCACATATTCAGAATTACCCTTAATTGCGTGACCTTGAATGTCCTCTTATCAGGTTGACAAGACTAAGCAATGAAAACTGCATTTGAATTTATACATGAGGCTTTAGTTCCCTTATTTCTGTTTATATGAACAAAAGTTTTACACATTAAGAGTATCAGTAGATACTCTTAGAACAGTTATATTTCTAAAAAATTGTAAAATGGAATTTTATATGTGAAACACTATAAATGTAGTTTTGGATTCAAAGAGTCTCCTTTGTGGATTATAAAATCACAGAAAATGTCCTTTTTGTAGTTTCAAAGAAATCTTAGAAAGTGCTAAGTCCAGAGATCTTAAAGCGGGCTTCGGGCAGAGAACATGATCATTAATTCCTGTCTATTTGTTTTGCTTGAACAAATAAAAAGGAAATAGAGCTTAAGTAATATTTCAAATATAAATTGTCTTTCCCACTCTCACCCAGTTAGAATGTCAGAGGTCCAGGGATGTATCCCCCAAAAGTGCGTTCACCACTCAGATCAATCTGGATGCACACTGGCCACATAGTGGCAGATTTTAACCCTTTAATTGCTGTATCTTAGGGAGATATGATGGCCTAGGGGAGGGTACTTTTACAGGCTCAGGACAGTGGCTCTTTACATCTGAAAGAAAGTGAATCAGTTCTGTTGTTCATTGTTCAGTTGCTAAGTTACATCTGACTCTTCCCAGCCCCATGGACTGCAGCACACCAGGCTTCCTTTCCTTTACTGAAGTTCACTCAAAATCATGGCCAGTGAGTTAGTAATGCCATCCAACCATCTCATCCTCTATCATCCCCTTCTAGATCCTAGCAAACCAGTTTGGCGGCACCATGAGTCCCAGATGGCACCCAAGGTGAGCTGAGGGGGAGAAAGGAGTTCCCCCTTGTGGAGTTTTGGACAGGGTGGTTCCACTCACCCAGTTAGCTACACTACGTACTGCCAGAATCTAGATTCAAGGCAGAAGTCTTGCTTTCTCGTTTAGAGTCTGGACATTGTGGTAAATACGCGGTAGATATGTTTATCTGCTGATGGGAGATATTGATAATGCCCCAAATTGCAAAATTTTACCTACTAACTTCCTCTCAAAGAGAGAAAAGGGAACTGTAAGTAGCTTCGAGGGAAAAGGTTGTCCAGGAGCTATCGAGATAGCCTCTGGCATGTCTTCATTACAGAGTCAGTCTCCCAGCCATAGGAGAAGGCTGAACAGCTGCTGGCCCTTCAGAGATGCCGTGAGAGGTGATGGAAACACTCAGGGGACAGAGGGTTGCTAAGTAACGAAAGGGTCTTGACACCAAGCTTTTGGAAGCTCAGACCTGCAGACTAGTCATATATATGCTCCAAGACAATTTTGTCAACCAAGCAAGATTTTCTGGTTTCACTCAATCACATTGAACACTTACTATGTGCCATTGACTCTGCTAACTGCTGAGGATAAAATGATAAATAGAACAGACATGGTTCCTGTTCTCATTATATTGAAGTGTGGACTATGTCCTATGGTACACACACGCACCCACACCCACACACACACACACACACACACACACACACACACACACACACTGAAACTATTGAGCTTTATCTCTACTGTCACCTTGCCCAAAGTCAGCCATACAGTTGGGGCTGACACACCCACACTAGAAAAGTAAATCAGCAAACAAATAATATATGGAATGATTGCTTTATTTTTTGCTCATTTGTCTTTCCAACTAGAACATTAATGTCTGGCACAAGGTATGAATATATGTCAAATAAATGACTGGAATAAGAGCGGAGTGTAAATTCCGCGCAGGCATTTTTAGACATGTTTTGTTGCTGTTTTTCAGTTGCTAAATCGTGGCCCACTCTGTGACCCCATGGACTGCAGCATGCCAAGCTCCTCTGTCTTCCTCTGTCTCCCAGAGTTTGCTCATGTTCACGTCCATTGAGTCAGGGGTACTTCTAACCATCTCATCCTCTTCTGTTTCCTTCTCCTTTTGCCTTCACTCTTTCCCAACATCGGGGTCTTTTCTAATGAGTAGGCTCTTTGCATCAGGTGGTCAAAGTATTAGAAATTCAGTTTTAGCATCAGTCCTTCCAGTGACTATTCAGAGTTGATTTCCTTTAGTATTGACTGCTTTTATTTCATTGCTGTCCAAGGTACTCTCAAGAGTCTTCTCTAGCACCACAATTTGAAAGCATCAGTTCTTTGACTCACAACCCTCTTTATGGTTGAACTCTCACATCCATACATGACTACTGGAAAAACCACAGCTTTGACTATATTGACCTTTGTCAGCACATGGATGTCTCTGCTTTTTATATGCTGTCTAGATTTTNGCCCTCTTTATGGTTCAACTCTCACATCCATACATGACTACTGGAAAAACCACAGGTTTGACTATATTGACCTTTGTCAGCACATGGATGTCTCTGCTTTCTATATGCTGTCTAGATTTTTCATATAAAATTGAAATTATTTTTGAGGTGCAACACATGCCCAGTAAAGATGCTGCCTCCTCAACGTGAAGGTAATTCTTTGACGTTTTGAACAAAGAGTTAGCTGACTTCCAGGGATGCCATCAGAATGTTCTCTGATGACTCTCAGGCCCAATCTGGGAACATAATTCTCTAAAATCAGTAAGTCTGTGTAAAATTTCACTGAAAATTTCACATAAAATTGATATGGAAATTCCTATTCAGGAGAATCAGCNATTTTGAGTTAGCTGACTTTCAGGGGTGCCATCAGAATGTTCTCTGATGACTCTCAGGCCCAATCTGGGAACATAATTCTCTAAAATCAGTCAGTCTGTGTAAAATTTCACTGAAAATTTCACATAAAATCGATATGGAAATTCCTATTCAGGAGAATCAGCCGTGGCTTTTGGCATCACCTCGACCATTCCCGAATTTAATTTTTCTTCACCATCCAGTGGAGTAATTTTTGCAGAGTAAACAAGCATGAAATGAATCTTCCATAGTAATTTAGTCATTTAGAGAAGACTCAGGTCTGGGAACACTTTAAGTGGTTCCAAGTCCTTTATTTCCTCTTCTCCAATTTTTAGTTGGATAAAAGTACTAATTTGTCACTGAAAGCAAATATAACTGGGGTTCTTCCTTGGTGACTCTAGATGATAGATTTTCTCAGCTCACTGAAGGATGCTAGCTCATCTTCCAAGCCAGACGTGGCTTCATTAGAAGCCCTGGCCCATTTTTTTTTCTAATATAGAAAATTAGAACTTGGAAACTATTCAAGAATTATTTATATCAAATCATTTGTGAAAAACTGGAGGATGAGACTCATCAACCAAAGTTGAATTTCGCATGCTATCTAAAAGCAGCAATCTTCGATTATTTATATCTGGCACTAACCTGACCCCAGGAATTTCCTAGAATTAACATCTGGGCCATGGGCTTCACAGATGGTGCTAGTGGTAAAGAACCCACCTGGAAATGCAGGAGACCTAAGAGACGCAGGTTCGATTCCTGGGTTGGGAAGATTCCCTGGAGGAGGGCATGGCAACCCACTCCAGTATTCTTGCCTGGAAAACCGCATGGACAAAGGATCCTCACGAAGAGTGGGACACAACTGAAGCGACTCAGCATGCACACACCTGGGCCATGCTTCTTTTATGTTTCCATCATGAAACGTTTACATTTAGGGCTACTCCTTTCCTCTAGTCCTTTAAATGTATTGCTGTGTTATTTTCTTAGCAAAACAGAATAACGGTCCAGCATTCACTGTCTTCAAGTGCTTTAACTCTACGAGAAAGTTAAAAAACGAGAGAGATTCTGATGAACAGAAAACATTTCCTTTAAAAAAAGAAAGAAGTAGACAAGTCAAGACGTGAATAGTATTAATAAATTATTTGAAAATGTATGTATCAGAAGAGAGATACTTAATTAATTATATAAATATATAAAGGGACAAGTGTAGCCAGCAGGTTAGTAATGAATATTTCAGAAGCTGAGGCTTAAAAAATATGCTTAATTATGTTCATTTACAGATTTCTGAAAGAAGGGTGTTAATGGGATAAAAGAATTTCAATACATAAAATGAAGATGAATCAAAATGAATTGTGAACAAAAAATGAGAGTAGATGACATATAAATAAATTGTAAATATTAAAGTATCTTTTTCTCCTACATGTTATTAACAAGAAGTATTTTCTCTGTTGCTTAGATTTTAAAAGTAGGAGTTTAATTCAGTCTTAGACTAGGAGAACTAAAATATAATGGCTTCCAATTTTTTGTATATTCATCTCTGAAACCTAGATTTCTTAATGGAGAAAAATAAGGTCTTTTTTTTTTTTGAAGCCAAAAATAAGGTTGGACTTTTAAAGAAAAGGTAAGGAGGGAGGCTTCCTGGTGGTCGAGTGGTTAAGATTATGCATTCCAATGCAGGGGGCTGGGAGGAGTTTGATCCTGGTCAGAGAACTAAGATTCCATATGCCTCACAGCTAAAAAAAAACAAAATATAAAAAAGATACAATATTATAATAAATTCAATAAAAACTTTAAAAGTGGTCCATACCAAAAAAAATCTTTTTTTTTTTTTTCAAGAAAGGTCAGACTTGGCTTACCTGGTGGCTCAGATGGTAAAGAATCTGCCTGCAGGGCAAGAGACCTGGGTTCATTCTCTGGTTTGGGAAGATCCTCTGGAGAAGGGAAAGGCTACCCACTCCAGTATTCTGGCCTGGAGAATTTAATGGACTGTATAGTCCATGGGGTCTCAAAGAGTGGACGTAGACTGAGTAACTTTCATTTTCACTTAGTATATAACACACTTTTTTATTTTTTAACATTGGAGACAAGTAGAGTCTGAGAAATCCATTTCTGATTGCAATCTGTTCATTGTGAAGTCTAGTTTTCAGAAACTTTGACTTCTGTTCTCATATTTGCACAGAAGCTATAGTCAAAAGTATTACTCAGTGACTACCTATGGCTTTGAACTTTGGCCATTGTGATTTGCTTCCACTTGTTATTTGGGAACATTTAACACAAACGAGAATTATGGAAACACAGAGCTGAATTTGAGTTTGAAAATACCCGAGTAGGGTTCTCACCCACTGCTGTCTTGGAAATAAGGGCTCTGAGCCCTGCTTTGTGTAGGTTATTGAAGTTTACACAGTGAGTCAGAGAATGAACTTGTACAGATTAGGGATTCCAAAGCCTGGGCCCATCACTTGTCTCAGTGAGACAGGCCAGTTCAAACTTTCTGCAAATGTTAAAAATAAAGAAAAAAGTTCAGAATTCTACCTAAGGAGTCACCTTGTGGGCTCAGTAATCCAGTGGACAAGGAGTTAGTGTCTTAAGCATCACGGGAGGTCTGGGGCCTGACCTGAGTGCCTGATGGATGCTTTCACCTCACTTTTCCATCTCCAGTGTTTTACAGAAGACATTCCGAAAGCATCACATTGTATAAATAGAAAAAGAATTGCAGATTAGAGATTAGTGATTTGAGAGCACCCTCAAAGCCATCTAGCAAAGAAGAAGAAAATGGATTCTACATACCTTTTTATTTTCATCAAAATATTCTTTAAGAAATAGATATTGTAACCCTGGAAATGTCAATTTCAACAAATGCCCGTGGTTGAACTGCTTTAGATTTCAATGAACTGTTTTCTTGATGATCTGTGGGGGTGATTCCATTCATTTACCCCATGTAAAAGAATGTACCCAGCAGGTTTTTGTGGAGGTGGTCTGACAAAGTTAATTTTCTTAAGCTTAAGAAATACAGTGAAGTGAAGGGACAGTCGCTCAGTCATGTCCAATTCTTTGCAACCCCCATGGACTGCAGCCTGCCAGGCTCCTCTGTCCTTGGAGTTCTCCAGGCAAGAATACTGCCCTTCTTCAGGGGATCTTCCCAATAAGGAATCGAACCCTTGTCTCTTGCATTGCCAGGCAGGTTCTTTATCACTGGGCCACCTGGGAAATGCTCAGCCAGCTGGAGGATTGAGCTGTAATGCTAGGAGGGTCCAGTGCAAAGGCAAGAAGAGTGCTGGTTCCTGGTGACATCACTGAGCCTCTGGCTCAAGCCTTTCCCTGTGATGCCAGGGACTTCTTGTTTAAGGTGATTCCACCCTACTCATTGTTTAAAACAGCTAATTGAGGGTATTCTGTTGCTTTCTGCAGGGAGTCCTAAGGGAGACACAAAGAACATAGAAGTAGCCCGTTGTCTGATATTTTTTTAAATGCAGTGACCCCCATCAAGGACTTCTCCTTCATCTAGCCACTTCCATCACTAAAGATGCTGCTAAGAATATATAGTTGGCTAGATTACTATCGCCAGTGATGGAATATTCAAAATCTAATCAGTTTTCAGTTCAAGGAAATAACCGCTAATAAAAAAAATGCTTTTGGATCATTTCATGAGGCAGAGTACTTTATTCCATATGGCATCCTGCAAGTCCATATGGCTCCAGGAATTAGAGAGGTATATTTGTCAAAATATTCAATCAATTGCAGCCCTTAAAGTTGATAATGTTATGTGTTTGGAGCATACACCATCTCGTGAAAATGGGGGAAAGTCAAAGGAGCAAAATGCCAGCCAAAGGAAAATCACAGTGATTTTATATTCAGGAGAGAGAGAAAAGAAAGAAAAGAGACCCACGCGCTGCTGTAATTTAATCTAAATCATGTGAATGATATCGACTCTGCTGCAGTAACCTAGTCACGGGTAAAAAGCAGTGTGTAATAAGGTTTATTCAAATAAGAATGGGGCAGGAAGTTCCGATTATTTTACATTTCAATTGGCATCATTTCAGAATTTCAACCCAATATAAAGCAGTTACCTTGAAGAAAAAGACATGTAATAAGCAAACTTAAACACCTTCAAAATATTTCAGTTTTTTTTAAAGTCTTTTTCTGTATCCAACCCTACTTCAAAGATTGTTCTTAACCCCTCCTGGCTTTGGCTGCCTGTAAACTGTTTAAGGGGTAACTGATCTGAGAATTCTTCTGCAAATTAGGCTTTCCAGATAAAGGACTTAAGTGGGCTAGCTGCCTCTGTAAAATAGCCCATACCATGGGCACTTTCCATCTACATATCCTGGAGTTGGTCTGGCAGCTCTCAGAGTGAGTGGGGAAGACGGCTCAGGGCGGTCGCACACAATTTCTCAGGCAACACGTTTTTTTGCAGGAAAAGAAAGAAAAGAAAAATGGGGATAAGCAAAGCTGTATTTCACTGGACTTCTCTCAAGGGAGTGAAGATTCCGAGTTTCTATGCTCTGTAAAAAGGAGGGTCAACAACCAGAGAAACAAAGGCAGTTCCCCTGGAAAAATATATAGCCATGAATACATCAGCCAAGAGGTAGGAATCAAAGTCTGCAAGGGCCACAAGGCACGATGAGACTCATTTTCTGAAATGCATTTCACTGGAAAGTGGCTAGTCTCAGATCAGAAGGCGGAATATACCCAGCACAAGTTAGATGAGTGAAATGCAGTGTGTGTGTGTCTGAATGTTTATACAAAGGAGTTTATAACTGAATACATTCAAAGTGTATTTCACTTCATCAAAGAGTGACCCTCCAGAAATTACAGTGAAACTGGAATGGCATAAATGCTGGTCAAGGCGGCTTTAATAGAGTACAATCAGCTAGAATTTGGAAACAAAAAATCTGGGTTTGAAGCTTGACTCTGTTATTTACTAGCTTGTAACACTGGACAAATAATGTCTCTGTTTCTTTATTAATAAAATTGGAATTATGTAACTTCTCTGAATAGTTTCAGGAATGTTAAATGAGATCATTCATTGGATAANGAGGCCTGGCGTGCTGCGATTCATGGGGTCGCAAAGAGTCGGACACGACTGAGCGACTGAACTGAACTGAACTGATATGAAACATAGTTCATTTTCATCTGCATTTGTAAGAATTACAGTGAACATCATGAAATCAATGTTATTAAATGTTCTAAACAATTCTGTTGTGATCACATTTAACAATGACTTTACCTATAAAACTATCAATGTAACTGGCTTATTAGAAATGCCTAAACATGTCCTCAGAAAAAGACAAAATATGTTCTTTTGATCAAAACTAAACTTGCAGTTATCACTTCATCATGTTATCATTTGTCTCTCTAATCCCTAATTTAAGTAGTTAAAGTACTCTGTTTGACTTTTGAAGTTTTCCCTTTTAAAAAGCAAGTTAATGGTATTTATAAGTGACGGCTTCCCTGCTGGCTTGGTTGGTTAAGAATCCGACTTCAATGCCAGAGCCCTGGGTTCGATCCCTTGGTTGGGAAGATCCCCTGGAGGAGTAAATGGCAACCCACTGCAGTACTGATGCCTGGAGAATCCACATGGACGGAGGAGCCTGGTGGGTTACAGTCCTTGGGGTCACAAAGAATCAGACACAACTGAGCGACTAAGCACATAAATGAGATAAGAACAACATATAAACCTTATAAACCTTTGGAGAATAAATTAAAAGTAATAATAAACTGAGGTGAGAAGCTGTGGCAGATGCTGTTGCTTAAAACATGTGACAAATTCACCAACAAATGTTCTTCAGCTCAATTATTTTTAACCTTTGGGGTTATGGGGTTCTTGAACAATCTTATTAAACACTGTTTCCCAAAGTGAAATCACACAGTTTATCATACAAGATTTTATGTCTGGAAATTGATTCCCTACACATTCAGAATCATAGAATAATCTTTATTCTTGTCTTTCTTGAGAATTTTGTTGTTTTTTTCTGAAAGAATCTGAAATTAGCCCACAGTAGGCAAATGAACCAACATTAATTTTTTATTCTGTTCAAATGTAAATTTCAATGAGGCTGCTATAATTTAGTGGGAAGCTGTATTTGAAAATTGGGGAGTGGTCTCTGATATGAAAGTGATCTTTAGCATGATGTCAATTCAAATATTTCGTTCTGACAGCAACAAGTACTGAAAACTTCATCTGGGAAGGTTTTGAAGTAGCAAACTGAATGAAATCTTTCCTAGCTTAAGTTATCAGATAAGAATAGGTCTGAATTTTCCAAAAAAAGTGTTACTCGTTAAGTTATGACACTATGGACTGTAGTCAGCCAGGCTCCTCTGTCCCTGGAATTCTTCAGGCAAGAATACTGGAGTGGGTAGCCATTCCCTTCTCCAAGGGATCTTCCCAACCCAGGGACAGAGCCTGGGTCTCCTGCACTGCAGGCAGACTCTTTACTGTCTGAGCCACCAGGGAAGCCCCTGAACTTTCTAAGCCTTTTGGGGCTGAGTGCACACGATGTAGTTTCTTCTGTCTGCAGATTCACCAGGTTATAAAGTGTGCATCTGGATGCTGAGTGGAGACTTTGCTAAGTTGTGATGGTAGAGGCACAGTGAACATCCCTAGGTGCTGAGTCATCATCGGACCTGACTTAGCAACTGAGCATACCTATATAAAACCTGGGTGTGTTGGCAGAAGTTACATTATTACATTTTGTCCAAATACTACAGAATCCCAAGATGTGATTCCAACTCAGTAAGATGAAGGCTATGTGTTTAGAGTTAGATGCAATAACTGGTTACATTCTGTCCCCCCACTTCTAAGAGGGACAGTTGTACACTGTTGAGTGAGTACCCTTTTATTTGTGTCTTATTAAGGGAAGAAGAATGTGAGTATGAGGCCATAAGAGAAGTATTTTATGCACGTATTTTTGTCATTGTAGCCACTAGGCACACAAATCCCAATTATAGGCAGTAATGATGGGATCCAGTGCCTTTTTCACTGCAGGATATACCAGAGAGAGGCTCACACTTGCAGTCCCTGAAGCCCAGGCAGGGCAAAGGCATGTGACCCAAGGTTACCCATACCTCCTTTCCCGTATGTGAAAGCTCAACTACTGACTCAAGAATATGGACACAGTTTAAAATCTATTCATAGTACTGCTGTTGTGTTCTCTAGACATGACTGTCAGGCCACTGAGNGGGCAAAGGCATGTGACCCAAGGTTACCCATACCTCCTTTCCCGTATGTGAAAGCTCAACTACTGACTCAAGAATATGGACACAGTTTAAAATCTATTCATAGTACTGCTGTTGTGTTCTCTAGACATGACTGTCAGGCCACTGAGAGCATTCTAACCACATTGCTACTGTGGCTGTGGTTTCTGCAGTCTAGCCTAACTTTTGTCTACCTTATTTAAAAAAAAATCTATTTCACAGTGTTTATAGGGATCTTCCCACGCTACCTATAGAGAAATGGCAAGGTTTAGTCACCTTCATGCAGGAAAAGGCACTTTCATGATGATTACGCCACTTTTATCCTCTTTCAATCTCTCTTTCTCTCCTCCGTCACTCCCCTTTTCCCTCCCTCTCCCCTCCTCTTTCTCTCTTATATTGGGTTGGCCACAAAATTCATTCAGGTTTTTCCATAAGATGTGTTTTTATTAAATTAAATTATTATTATTATTATTTTTACTTTATAATATTGTATTGGTTTTGCCATACATCAACATGAAGCCACCATGGGTGTACATGTGTTCCCAATCTTGAACCCCTCTCCCATCTACCTCCCCATACCATGTATAATATCATATAAGAAATGAATCACCAGTCTAAGTTTGATGCAGGATACAGGATGCTTGGGGCTGGTGCACTGGGATGACTCATAAGATGTTTTGAATCTAAAGCATATCTTGGCTAGCATATGATTGAATCATGACTTTTATTCTTTAATCCATTCTGCCAATATCTGCTTTTTTGATTGGAATATTTAATTCATTTACATTTACTGTAGTATTATGATTTATTATAATAATATGTTAATTGTAATTAATATATTAGCAGGATTTGTGCCTGCTATTTTGCTATTTTTTTGTTTGTTTCTGATGGATTGCTGCAAGTTCTGAAAAAGTTGAAACTGACAATTTTGGCCAGTGTCCTTTCGGCTTTTATGGAAGAGAGGACCTTCAATGTTCTCCCTCTGCTATTTTTGTTGATGTCAGTATTGCATTTCTTTGTGCTTCTTTTTTGTGGTTTTGTTGTTATTCAGTCACTCAGTCGTGTACAACTCTTTGTGACCCCCAAGGACTGCAGCAAGGCAGTCTCCCCTCTCCTTCACAGTCTCCCGGAGTTTACACAAACTCATGTCCATTGAGTCAGTGGTCCTGAGGCAATAGAACTCTAGTGTTAGAGTATNTGCTATTTTTGTTGATGTCAGTATTGCATTTCTTTGTGCTTCTTTTTTGTGGTTTTGCTGTTATTCAGTCGCTCAGTCGTGTACAACTCTTTGTGACCCCCATGGACTGCAGCAAGGCAGTCTCCCCTCTCCTTCACGGTCTCCCAGAGTTTACACAAACTCATGTCCATTGAGTCAGTGGTCCTGAGGCAATAGAACTCTAGTGTTAGAGTATATCTTAAACCAGCTATAAAATGGGTATGTTTAATGCTTATTGTAACTATAGATACAGTGTGTTCAAATTCTTCTAGTGGATGAGCTTTGTCTTCCCTTCCTGGCTGTGTGGTTTGCCTTTATACTACTTCTCAGAGAGAATCTCAGTCTCACGGTTCTTTCAGCCATAATCTACTGTTGTTACTAGATGTGTGTCAGCATGGTTGGGGTGTGCAGGGAGGGAGAAATTCTCTGATAGTCTAATTAAGTCTCAGTTTCTTAGTGTACTAGAGTTTTGGGTGGTTGACTTTCAAAACTATTTCTTCCCTACTCCAGTATTAGGGATAAAGTCTCCTAGGCAGTTCCCCTCTCTTATATTTTAATGCTTCAGTATTTTTCATTTTAACAACTGTGGTGAATCACTAGTGGTGTCTTATTATGTTTTAATTTGCATATTCTGACTTCTAATATCGACTTCTAATATCTGACTTCTAATATCAATGCTTTTTCCTTGGAAGAAAAGTTATGACCAACCTAGACAGCATATTAAAAAGCAGAGACATTACTTTGCCAACAAAGGTCTGTCTAGTCAAAGCTATGGCTCTTTCCAGTAGTCATGTATGGATGTGAGAGTTGGACTATAAAGAAAGCTGAGTGCCGAAGAATTGATGCTTTTGAACTGCGGTGTTGGTGAAGACTCTTGAGAGTCCCTTGAACTGCAAGGAGATTCAACCAGTTAATCCTAAAGGAAATCAGTCCTGTATATTCATTGGAAGGACTAATGCTGAAGCTGAATCTCCAATACTGTGGCAACCTGATGTGAAGAACTGACCCATTGGAAAAGACACTGATGCTGGGAAAGATTGAAGGCAGGAAGAGAANGAGTTTACACAAACTCATGTCCATTGAGTCAGTGGTCCTGAGGCAATAGAACTCTAGTGTTAGAGTATATCTTAAACCAGCTATAAAATGGGTATGTTTAATGCTTATTGTAACTATAGATACAGTGTGTTCAAATTCTTCTAGTGGATGAGCTTTGTCTTCCCTTCCTGGCTGTGTGGTTTGCCTTTATACTACTTCTCAGAGAGAATCTCAGTCTCACGGTTCTTTCAGCCATAATCTACTGTTGTTACTAGATGTGTGTCAGCATGGTTGGGGTGTGCAGGGAGGGAGAAATTCTCTGATAGTCTAATTAAGTCTCAGTTTCTTAGTGTACTAGAGTTTTGGGTGGTTGACTTTCAAAACTATTTCTTCCCTACTCCAGTATTAGGGATAAAGTCTCCTAGGCAGTTCCCCTCTCTTATATTTTAATGCTTCAGTATTTTTCATTTTAACAACTGTGGTGAATCACTAGTGGTGTCTTATTATGTTTT
Organism: Raphicerus campestris; assembly: GCA_006410735.1. NCBI lineage: Eukaryota > Metazoa > Chordata > Mammalia > Artiodactyla > Bovidae > Raphicerus > Raphicerus campestris. The sequence goes on from SJYW01008672.1 coordinate 1,885,985, forward strand.
AATTTGCATATTCTGACTTCTAATATCGACTTCTAATATCTGACTTCTAATATCAATGCTTTTTCCTTGGAAGAAAAGTTATGACCAACCTAGACAGCATATTAAAAAGCAGAGACATTACTTTGCCAACAAAGGTCTGTCTAGTCAAAGCTATGGCTCTTTCCAGTAGTCATGTATGGATGTGAGAGTTGGACTATAAAGAAAGCTGAGTGCCGAAGAATTGATGCTTTTGAACTGCGGTGTTGGTGAAGACTCTTGAGAGTCCCTTGAACTGCAAGGAGATTCAACCAGTTAATCCTAAAGGAAATCAGTCCTGTATATTCATTGGAAGGACTAATGCTGAAGCTGAATCTCCAATACTGTGGCAACCTGATGTGAAGAACTGACCCATTGGAAAAGACACTGATGCTGGGAAAGATTGAAGGCAGGAAGAGAAGGGGACTACAGAGGATGAAATTGTTGGATGGCATCACTGACTCAATAGACATGAGTTTGAATAAACTTAGGGAGTTGCTGATGGACAGGGAAGCCTGGTGTGCTGCAGTCCATGGGGTCACAAAGAGTCAGCCATGACTAAGCGACTGAACTGAACTGAATATTGACTGGCTACAGAAAAGTCATTATTCTGTGGATATTTTCTTCCTCTTACAGTCTCTTACCTATTTTCTACTGGATCCTCATTTGTTTTGTATTATAGAAGGTCTTCAAAAGACACTTGCTCTTCGGAAGGAATGCTGTGACAAATTAGAACAGCATATTAAGAAGCAAAGACATCACTTTACCAACAAAGGTCTGTATAGTCAAAGCTATGGTTTTTCTAGTAGTCATGTAGAAATGTGAGAGCTGGACCATAAAGAAGCCTGAGTGCTGAAGAATTGTTGCTTTCGAATTGTGGTACTGGAGAAGACTCTTGAGAGTCCCTTGGACAGCAAGGAGATCAAACCATTCAATCCTAAAAGAAATCAATCCAGAATATTGATTCCAGAAATTGAAAAGACTGATGCTGAAGTTGACATGCCAATACTTTGGCCACCCGATGAGAAGAACCAGCTCATAGGAAAAGACTCTGATGCTGGGAAAGACTGAAGGCAGAAGTAGAAGGGAGGGTGGGAAATAGGATGAGATGGTTGGATGACATCACTGACTCAATGGACATGAGTCTGAGCAAACTCCAGGAGATGGTGAAGGACAAGGAAGCCTGGCATGCTGCAGTTCATGGGGTCACAAAGAGTCAGACGTGACTTAGTGACTGAACAAAAATAGTCATAATAATAGTCAAAACACAGATAGATCTATACCAGATTTTTTCATATTAATGTAACTTTATTAATACAATAGTACTATTGACATCTCCATCTCTTAGTTCTTTCCTCTGTCATCACCCAAACTTCACTGTTCCAGGCTTTTCAAGACTTCATGTTTTCTGACAGGCCATTGTTACGTACTCAAGTCCAGATTTAAGTGGTGGAGAAATAGACTCCACTATTTTATGGGACAAATGGGGAGATCCAGCTGCAAAAGGAGTTTGGAGCCATTTGGGGAGTGACTTATATTCAATTTATAGGCACAGTACTTTTATTGTTTACAGCATTTGATCCATGGAAGACATTAAAATATTTGCCACCTGACCAACTCACTAATGAATTCTGTGAAGATAGGTTTTCATATTTCAAATTGAAGAATAACTTTATATGCAATTACTTTTCTTCTTCTCCTAAGACCAGCTGCCTCGAAATGGTTGCCTGCTTAACTGTTACTTTAAGTTATGGCCACTCGTTCTTATTTTAGTTTAAGAAATTCAATAAAATGTATCCACATTTCATCATGGCAATGTGTTAAAAGTAGACTACTTGACGGACTTTTGCAGGTTGGAAGCTTTAAACATCCAGATGATGAGGAAGAAACAGCTTTAACATTTTGTTAGCTGAGGTAAGAATGGAATATGTAGTATTGACTGGGAGATTTCCCTCCTCCCCGAAGACAGACAGGATGGCATATGCTATTCTAAATGTGGTGCTGCTCAGGGCCGAGCACAACCAGCACAACAGTAGCGATTAGATGACTCAGCTTCAAAAATGCTCCTTGACTACACTGAGCGGTCAAGTGATCTAGAATGAAATACATTGAAAGCTATAGTTAATATATTAGATATATCTGAGACTTTTCCCCCCCTTTGTTTCAAGGCTAGTTTGATTTACTACAGTTTTTGCTTGAAAAGTCATGATAAAATTTTTTTTCACCTCTTCTTGATGTGGTCTGAAAGTTAGCAAGGAATNCGATTAGATGACTCAGCTTCAAAAATGCTCCTTGACTACACTGAGCGGTCAAGTGATCTACAATGAAATACATTGAAAGCTGTAGTTAGTATATTAGATATATCTGAGATTTTCCCCCCCCCTTTGTTTCAAGGCTAGTTTGATTTACTACAGTTTTTGCTTGAAAAGTCATGATAAAAATTTTTTTCACCTCTTCTTGATGTGGTCTGAAAGTTAGCAAGGACTGGACATTCTCATCTGTGATGGATGCAACAGTTAGTTTAACAAACAATTCTCAAAGTTGATCCACAGAAAAGTGGTTTTTTTTTTTTTTTTTAAATTAAGGTATGAATTCACATTTTCTTTCTGGAACTAGTCTTGTCAGAATTGTGCAGTTGTAATTCTCACATGTAACAGATTAATGTCTTTAGACATACTTACGAAAGCTGCCATGAGCATCATCTTTCTTGGTTCTATGATTAGGTTTCACAGGTTTGAGTACAATTATCTGATTTCCTTCTGCATCCTACTGTTTTAATCGCTCCCTTCTTTTCTGCCACTCATCAGCTCATCTGCCTGGAGGTCAAATGGGCTCAGTTCCTAATCAAGGCCAATGGCAACCGTGACCACATTGGGCCGCCATGTTTCATCTGTCAAGGGGCATCTANGCTGCCATGAGCATCATCTTTCTTGGTTCTATGATTAGGTTTCACAGGTTTGAGTACAATTATCTAATTTCCTTCTGCATCCTACTGTTTTAATCACTCCATTCTTTTCTGCCACTCATCAGCTCATCTGCCTGGAGGTCAAATGGGCTCAGTTCCTAATCAAGGCCAATGGCAACTGTGACCACACTGGGCCGCCATGTTTCATCTGTCAAGGGGCATCTATCATTCCTCTCCTTGTCAAAAAGAAAATTAAATTAGACTAGCACAAATCTCTATTTTTTCCCTGATTAAAGGCCCATGTCCTCCCTAGGCATGGCCTGACATGATTTTGACTTGTGAGAGACTCAATGTTCTTACAACATTATTTGGTGAAAGTGTGCCTGTCTCCTTGGGTCATTATTCTTCAGATTCACTTGCTTTTCATGGACTATAGGCTAGATAATCTAGATCTCCTTTGGGGTGTTAATTAAAAAGAGTATCCAAAATTAATCAACGGGCTCACCAGGGCGAAGGGGAGCTGTCTGAAGACCTTGGAATATAACACGCTCTGGTACAGAGAAATGAGCCCTTGGCTATTGACAAAAAGCAAATAAGTGTACAGACTGCAATGTGACATAAAAATTCATATATATATACAAGTACACACTCATTTTTCTTGTCAGCTTGTCAACTTTAATTATAAAGGTTGATTTGTTATTTGGCAGATCTCAACATTGTAGATGCTGGCCATTTGAAAAGCATCGTTCGGTCAAGATCTTAGAACAATGGCACAGGAAGGCAATGGATGAGTGATGTATTTAAAGCCCACACTGAGTGCAAAAATACCTGAATCATTGCTGAATTATAAAATTTATGTCATCTCTTTAAGAAAGAATGTATTTTATCTACAACAGGAAAGTGATAATAGATAAAAATCTTGATTTAAGAGGTATAATTTTCATATTTTGCATTATTCTTTTTAAAGTTTCTTTAGTATAGTTTTATCAGGCATTGAGAATTTTCTTAGAATTTTAGGCTAAAAGTAAACTTTTTTTTTAAATCAAAAAACGGGTTTTGAACACACCGAAAATTGAGTAATTTCCAGTGCTTTAACTTCAACAAGCATTGTTTCTTCACTTCTAACTTCTAGAATCAAAATTTTTGTTTTTTGGTTATTCTTATTTAGTTAAATACTAGCGTCTCTCCACCTGTCTGTTGGTAGCACCCACTTGAACAGTAACCTTCACTTTGCTTTCACCAAAGCAAAGGTGATGAGGTCTCATCCTACCTACAGTGCAGAATTTCAACATTTTTTTTCAAAGTTGAAACAGTAGGGGAACCTACTTTTACTTTTTAAACATTTTATTTATTTTTTAATTGGGAGATAATTGCTTTACAATATATTGTGTTGATTTCTGCCATACAGAAACAGAAATTGGTCACAGGGATATTCATGTCCCCTCCCTCTTGAACCTCCCATGCACCTCCCACCCCATGCCACCCCTCTAGGTTGTCACAGAGCACTGAATTTGAGCTCCCTGTGTCATACAGCAAATTCCCACTGGCTATCTATTTTACATATGGTAAATTATATGTCTCAGTGCCACTCTCCCAATTCATCCCACCCTCTCCTTCCCCAACTATACTCACAAGTCTGTTCTCTACGCCTGCATCTCCATTGCTGCCCTGCAGATAGGTTCATCAGTACCATCCTTCTAGTTCCATATATATGCATTAATATATGGTATTTGTTTTTCTCTTTCTGACTTACTTTACTTCAGTCTGTATAATAGGCTCTAGGTTCAAAATGCTGTTTGTCAGACAGTGGACTCAGAGAGCTTATATTCTTTAAGGACATGTGCCTTCAAAGCTTAATCTTATCTACAGTGGACAGAAGTGAAAAGGCTGTACATGGGATCCAGAAGTAATGTTTGGGTCCTGAGTTTTCCTGGGGTTTGGACTGAACGTGGTATTGCTGGAACTTGCAAGGGAGTATTAGTCTAACTTGCAAATTAGTGACATTACTTTATTATAAAAAGTGAGTAGTTTCTTACACCAAACCAACACTCTGATTTAGGTCTGTCAAAAAAAAAAAAAAAAGAAAGAAAGAAAAGAAAAGTAACTAAGGCAAGTCATTCTTTGTTGTTTCTCAGGGCAATTGGATATGTATTCCAAGAAATGAATTGCATATCTTAATAATCTAATTTCTCAAAAGGTTTTTCTTTTGATGTGGACCATTTTTAAAGTCTTTATTGAATTTGTTACAACATTGTTTCTTTTTTATGTTTTGGTTTTTTGACCACGTGGTGTCTGGGATCTTAACTCTCTGACCAGGGATTGAACATGCACCCCTGCATCGGAAGACAAAGTCCCAATCATTGGACCACCAGGGAAATCCCTTAATAATCTCATTAATATTACCTGCTTAACAGCATGATTACATGTGGTTTATTTGTAACTGACAGTGTCTACTTGAAGGCTATAAAATATTCCTACTTGACTGTGTATATCAAAGACATTCTACAAAATTATATTTCTTGACTCATTTTTAATTTAATGTTATTCATATCAGGAAAACAGTTCTATGTGTCATTGGTTTAGTGTCAGTAAACTTGATTATTGGCAAGAGAGAAATGTAGGCAAAAGACAAAAACACATTTCCACAATCGGTTTGAAGGACACAGTACAATTTTATTTGTTTGGCTTTGATTTTTTTTCATAGACATATAGATAAAACTTAAAATACATAAGTAGTGTCCAAACCTTTATAAAATATTCTTTTCTTAAATTCTATATTCTGAATGTTGGCAACAAGAATAATTTATTAATATTATTCATACTTGCTTCAACTATTTTGGTATAATTGATAGTTCAATGGTCTCTTAAGTATTTTCCTCAAAGATAGTGCTCAAATTTCTGGTTCTTTTTACCTTCAATATGAAAAAGAGTTTAGTCTGACTAAGTACATTATCTCCTGGAATAGTTGTTCTTATCTGTCATTTCAAAGCATAATATTACAATCAGACCAGATTTTCCCAGAATTCTTTTATCTCACATTTGCTTTCATTAAGCAAAGATTTACTGACTTCTAATGTATATGCTATCAGAGAAATTATGTTCTGACAGGGGCATAATTTTCCCATAACAATACACATTATTATTTCTTAACTATTGCTTAATGACAAATGGACAGTCATAAGGGAAATGGGCATGTTTTTAAGTCATTCAGTGAGTGGCTACTGGAATCCAAGTAAATAACCAGAATCCTTGTTTCTCAGGTCATTCTTGTCATTGGTGCACTTCTTTCAGTCTCTGTCTGAGGCCACTTTTCAGGTAATAGAAGACAGCAGAGAATGACATCTATTTTCCAAGGTAGTGAGGGCTTATCCACCACTTTGAATTCCATTTAATAACCTCTGGGTTGAGTAAGTTAACTCTTTTTGAAACTATAAAACTGTGACTAGGAAAAAGAGAGTACCAGGACCTACTGAGTGGATAAAGAACATGTAGACTGGAGTCCAAAACATAAGAAATAATGACAATGTAGCACCACAGAAGATATAATAGGACAGAAAAAATCATGTTTACAAGAAATTCTCTTACATACATAGTACTACATGGGATTGCCAGGGTTGGAAAGAATAAATCTCTTGGGGTGGAAAACGGTGAGAGGTCACAGCACCTATGATCTGGTCCAGTAAATGGCCACCAACTGTCATTGAAGGAGAGCTGATTCTGTTCACAGTAGAACTTTCCTTTGCTAAGTAGGCATGCCATGCTGTGATGAGAATTCTCCTGGGCTTTCTCCATACAGTCTCAAGTACCTCCTCTAAATAAATACTCAAGAATTATTCAGAGTCACTGTTAGATTTCCATAGTACCCATGTGTCTCTGGACTCCTATTTTAGTTTGACTACAAGTTTTCAAATCTGTGCCAACCCAATATTTCTAAATCATGACTATTGAATAATGAATAAGTTTTCAGTTCTATAAAATAAGTTGTCAAATTGTCAATAACCTAATAAAATAGTTCAGCACAGAAGTAGTTAATAATCAGTATGTACAATTAATATTAATATGTTTATTGATATAAGCACACTTGTCTTCACTATCATTTTATTTTCTTAGATGACATCTTTATAAAACAATATTCTATAAGCTGTTTTTAAAGTTGTAATATTCTTTATGTACAAAGGCTGTGTAAACTTGTACAAATCAGGGAGCAGACTCACTAGAACATGATAGAAACTAGTAAATTTGTGTAAACTTTAAGAAATATGTAACCCACACTTAATTAAAACTAAATTCTAAACATTTACATTAGTTAGTGAAAAATAACAATGGTGTTTTAGAATTAAGATTTTACATTTTATGTATTTTTTAAATTGGTAAAATTAGATGCTATAGATACTTAAATCTGTTCTTTCAAATTATGTGTCCTATATTATTCTTCAACTAAGCTTCTATGGAGCTTATAATATACATTTTTACCTGGCTAGACTTGAATATTCTTCTTTTATTTTGGAGTACAAGTGACTTTATATAACTGAATAAGTATAAAATATATATTTATTATAGATAACACTTACATTATCTATAATACATAACATACTGCATTGCTATTCAGTTGCCAAGTCATGCCTCACTCTTTGTGACCCCATGGACTTCAGCACACCAGGCTCCTCTGTCCTTCACCGTCTCCTGGAGTTTGCTCAGATTCATGTCCATTGAATCCATGATGCTATCTTACCATCTCATCCTCTGCCGCCCTCTTTTCCTTTAGCCTTCAATCTTTCCCAGTGTCAGCATCTTTTTCCGGTGAGTTGACTCTTGGCGTTGGGTGCTTTTTGTATATAGCATACAATGTGATATTTTGTTATTCTCTGGAATAACAAAAATAGTGGTAGCAAATANTTTCCTTTAGCCTTCAATCTTTCCCAGTGTCAGCATCTTTTTCCGGTGAGTTGACTCTTGGCGTTGGGTGCTTTTTGTATATAGAATACAATGTGATATTTTGTTATTCTCTGGAATAACAAAAATAGTGGTAGCAAATATCCCCAAATATAAACTCATAAACCAAAGATATTGGTAAAACTTGGTAAAAATAAGAAGAGGGAAATAAACTCACCAAAACGTCTTAAGAGAACTTCTAAACTATCTTTCAGTTACTTATTTTAAATAAAGTAAATGTATAAGGAAATCCTTCTAGCATGAACCAAATTATCAATCCTTCAATAGTCTAACTGGATTTAAATTCTCCACATAAAAGCTGTGAACATGTGGCTTGACAGGGGTCTGACATAGAAACAGAATTTTGAAATCCAGATAGTTGTGAAGATTTTCCAGATTGTCATGTGTGAAGCACTGGGGTTGATGAAGATGGAGCAGAAACTTCGGAGAGAGTTAATGTTTTGATAATGGCAAACGAGAATTAAATTACTTTTTAAAAATGACTCAGAGAATTCCCTAGTGGTCTAGGAGTTAAGACTTTCCCTTTCAATACAGGAAGCGCGCTTTCAATTCCTGGGTGGGGAACTAAGACCCCACATACCTTCAGGCCAAAATACCAACACATAAAGCAAGCAAAATTCTAACAAATTCAGTAAAAACATTAAAAATGGTCTACATCAAAAAAAATCTAAAAAAAATTTTTTTAAATAAAAATGACTCAGAAATTCCTTACTGCCTTTCTTGCTAATTTGATTAATAAAAAAGAATAGCATAAAATGATGTAAGAAATGCATGACCATAATTGCCAGATTATTTAGGAAACATATCAGGTGGGCATTAAGATTGTGTTATGTGACTGAGCACATGGAGAGTTCTTCCACAAATGTACTTATAGACATATATTTAAAACTTATGTTCTTGTGCCGGCTTGCAACCTTAATCATAAGTGGTTTAAATTCTTTTTACTAAATGAGAAATGTGCCTTAAAGATCTACAGAGCTTGAATATAGACTATTTGTAATTTCTCTTCAGAATATGCATTTATTTTTTAAAACAATTACTTAAAATTAGTAATTTATGCATCCCATGATTTAGATTCATGAATTCATATATCTGTGCATTAAATCATGTGAGTGCTTGATATTGAAACCACATTTTAAAAAATTCAATGCAGTTCAATGCTCAAATGCATTTGTGGAAATTTGCCACATCTTTAGATTTTCAATGGAAGCCAAGTCATTGTGATTCTAATTTTTAAATTTTAAATACAAGCACACATGGGACCTTGCCAGATTCTGCATCAACAAACTGAAACTTAGAAATAACCTACCTAGCAAAACAACTGACTTGAATCTTACCTCATAATTATTCCTTCTCTATTTGTTTTTCTTGGAGATAAAACTAACACAGGATTTTACTCCCCAGCAAACAACAGTCTACTTTGTCCTGTCTAGCTAGAAATAGATCAACATAGCCAGCTGTATTTCCTGTTCACTTAATCCTGGCCCAATCATTTCAAACGAAGATTCTCTCCTTACTTCAAAATACATCTGTAATGAAAAAAGTGTATTATTTTAGAAGAGATAGGTATGTGAAAAGAGGATTTGACTCTATTTTTTTGAATGAAAATTAGAGGTAACTATCAGGAAAATAATTTTTGTGTTTCTATTAACCTTTTGGAGACTGGACTTCCCTTGTGGCTCAGCTGGTAAAGAATTCACCTACAATATGGGAGACCTGGGTTCGATCCCGGGATTGGGAAGATCCTCTGGAGAAGGGAAAGGCCACCCACTCCAGTATTCTGGCGTGGAGAATTCCCTGGAACGTGGAGAATGTTCTTGGAGAACATTCCATGGGGTCACAAAGGGTCCGATATGACTGAGCAACTTTCACTTTCACTTGTACCTCTTATCCCGAGCTATTCAGTCGTGACAAACTTAAAAAAAGTACTGAAGTTTTATGTAATGAATTTGACTTATCAATTTTTCCTCTGTTTCCTCCTGGTGAGAACTAGCATTTTACTTTAGCCAGTCAGAGTAATTCCGGTGAAAATCAGTCTGAATGACATATCATAACTAGATTACATGTATGGTTTGTTTCCACAAAGTCAGGTTAGTCAGCAAATTTAAAATTAGTGCAATTTTATACAAGAAATAAAAAATTATCTAATTTCTTCCAAAAGGATTGCTGTAGGCATTAAGACGCTGTCATCTTTCATCCAGAGAATATTTCTTTTTTGAAGTGGGGATTTAAAAAAATCTTTGAATTAACTTTATTAAATACAACTTATGAGTTCAAAANTTTAAAAATGACTCAGAGAATTCCCTAGTGGTCTAGGAGTTAAGACTTTCCCTTTCAATACAGGAAGCGCGCTTTCAATTCCTGGGTGGGGAACTAAGACCCCACATACCTTCAGGCCAAAATACCAACACATAAAGCAAGCAAAATTCTAACAAATTCAGTAAAAACATTAAAAATGGTCTACATCAAAAAAAATCTAAAAAAAATTTTTTTAAATAAAAATGACCCAGAAGTTCCTTAACTGCCTTTCTTGCTAATTTGATTAATAAAAAAGAATAGCATAAAATGATGTAAGAAATGCATGACCATAATTGCCAGATTATTTAGGAAACATATCAGGTGGGCATTAAGATTGTGTTATGTGACTGAGCACATGGAGAGTTCTTCCACAAATGTACTTATAGACATATATTTAAAACTTATGTTCTTGTGCCGGCTTGCAACCTTAATCATAAGTGGTTTAAATTCTTTTTACTAAATGAGAAATGTGCCTTAAAGATCTACAGAGCTTGAATATAGACTATTTGTAATTTCTCTTCAGAATATGCATTTATTTTTTAAAACAATTACTTAAAATTAGTAATTTATGCATCCCATGATTTAGATTCATGAATTCATATATCTGTGCATTAAATCATGTGAGTGCTTGATATTGAAACCACATTTTAAAAAATTCAATGCAGTTCAATGCTCAAATGCATTTGTGGAAATTTGCCACATCTTTAGATTTTCAATGGAAGCCAAGTCATTGTGATTCTAATTTTTAAATTTTAAATACAAGCACACATGGGACCTTGCCAGATTCTGCATCAACAAACTGAAACTTAGAAATAACCTACCTAGCAAAACAACTGACTTGAATCTTACCTCATAATTATTCCTTCTCTATTTGTTTTTCTTGGAGATAAAACTAACACAGGATTTTACTCCCCAGCAAACAACAGTCTACTTTGTCCTGTCTAGCTAGAAATAGATCAACATAGCCAGCTGTATTTCCTGTTCACTTAATCCTGGCCCAATCATTTCAAACGAAGATTCTCTCCTTACTTCAAAATACATCTGTAATGAAAAAAGTGTATTATTTTAGAAGAGATAGGTATGTGAAAAGAGGATTTGACTCTATTTTTTTGAATGAAAATTAGAGGTAACTATCAGGAAAATAATTTTTGTGTTTCTATTAACCTTTTGGAGACTGGACTTCCCTTGTGGCTCAGCTGGTAAAGAATTCACCTACAATATGGGAGACCTGGGTTCGATCCCGGGATTGGGAAGATCCTCTGGAGAAGGGAAAGGCCACCCACTCCAGTATTCTGGCGTGGAGAATTCCCTGGAACGTGGAGAATGTTCTTGGAGAACATTCCATGGGGTCACAAAGGGTCCGATATGACTGAGCAACTTTCACTTTCACTTGTACCTCTTATCCCGAGCTATTCAGTCGTGACAAACTTAAAAAAAGTACTGAAGTTTTATGTAATGAATTTGACTTATCAATTTTTCCTCTGTTTCCTCCTGGTGAGAACTAGCATTTTACTTTAGCCAGTCAGAGTAATTCCGGTGAAAATCAGTCTGAATGACATATCATAACTAGATTACATGTATGGTTTGTTTCCACAAAGTCAGGTTAGTCAGCAAATTTAAAATTAGTGCAATTTTATACAAGAAATAAAAAATTATCTAATTTCTTCCAAAAGGATTGTTGTAGGCATTAAGACGCTGTCATCTTTCATCCAGAGAATATTTCTTTTTTGAAGTGGGGATTTAAAAAAATCTTTGAATTAACTTTATTAAATACAACTTATGAGTTCAAAAAACAAAATTCATAAATGTCAAGACTTATTTTAATGGTAATCTTTCACCTATAATATGTGAGGATAACAAGTTTGTATTCATACGGAGGTGTTAATTAATGATTGGCAAACCTTTGCCAATTATTGACACATTTTTCTCGAAACCTGTTATGTGAAACATTCTGATGAAGACATCATTTATTAGTAATAATATACTTCTGATTTTTCTTAAATGTGAAAAAGGAATTTAAACAATTTACTTGGTTTCAACCACTTTTAAAATCACAATAGGTAAGAAAATTGCACTTTGCCTGGCACCTTATAAGCTCCAGGAAAAGTTATAACCTTTGAAGGCAAATTCGGGACCTCGCCCTTCACATCTTGGGGAACTCAGCTTTGAAGCTGTGCTCCAGCCTGCTATTGCTGGCCACAAAGCTGCTGCCTCATTATCTGTGAATGGAAATTGTATTGGACCTTAACTTCCAACAATAGGGTGTGATGGTTTGTGAAAAAGAACAAAAGAACAACCCTTTTGTCTTCCCCAGACCATTTCTACCTAGAGTCAGAAGTTGGCATAACTCACTTTGCTCAGTCCTTCAGTCGTGTCTGGCCCCATGCAACACAGACTGCCAGGCTCCTCTGTCCGTGGAGTTTTCCAGGAAAGAACGCTAGAGTGGGTTGCCATTTCCTTCTGCAGGGGAATCTTCCCAATCCAGGGATCAAATCTGAGTCTCTCATGTCTCCTGCATTGGCAGGCAGATTCTGGGAAGCCTCATAACTCATTACATATGTACAATGAATGGAAACATTATCAGACATTTTTGTCCCCATTCCCTGTGATAACGACCTCCTTCATCGGGAGGACTTGACTGAGATTGCACACTGCCTGCCTTTGATCCCTTGGCTCCACAAGCATAGAAGGGAAAAATTTTCACAAAAATATGACAGTATTTGCAGTAGTTAGCTTCACAATAGCTCTAATAAGTCCTCTTTAGAAAGGATGTGTATAATGGTGGGGCTTCCCTCATGACTCAGCAGTAAAGAATCTGCCTGCAATGCAGGAGATGCTGATTTGATCCCTGGGTGGGGAAGATCTCCTGGAGGAGGAAATGGCAATCCACTCCAGTGTTCTTGTCTGGAGAATCCCATGGAGAGAGAAGCCTGGTGGCAATATAGTCCATGAGGTTAGTCCAAGAGTTAGACACAACTTATCAAATAAACCACCGCCACCACTGTAAGTGGCAGGTATTATTGCTGAAGAGGCTGACAATCACCCTTCCCTGCCCTCTTCCTCTGACTCTGTTTTATGCACATTTTGGGGGGAAAGCAGTAGAGTAGGACCATCCAGTTTCAGAGGGGAGGCTGGAGGCTAAATGCAGAAGGTACACTTAGCCATTGCCTTGAGTGAACTTGCCGCAGAGAGAGCATCACGAGAGAGACCTAGGAGCCTTTGTTGTTTGTCACTCAGTCATAGCAGATTCTTTGTGACCCCAAGGACTGTAGGCTGCCAGGTTCCTCTGTCCATGAGATTTCCCAGGCAAGAATACTGGAATGGGTTGCCATCTTCTTCTCCAGGGGATCTTCCTGACCCAGGGATCGAATCCATGTCTACTGCACAGACAGGTGTATTCTTTACCACGGAGTCCGATGAACTGGCTTTTTGAAGAATCCCAAGGAACCCTTAGGAACCCAAGGAATACCAAGGAACCCTTAGTGAAGTGGAAATACCACTGGTTTTTCCAGTGTAGACGCCACTCTTTAGGAAAATGGCTTCTCTGAATGCTATATTGTTCCAGAAGGATGGTGAAGAAAGGAGCCTACTACTCTTCTCTAGGCTGCAGGCGTATTTTAAGTATGTCCCTGCACTGAGGACTGAAGAGGCAGATGAACGGCAAGGAGCAGCTTGTTCACTCCCATTGCAAACATCAAGATGCTCCCCTACCTTTGCATCTGGGAGGCACTTTCCCGTGGCCCCACACCCCAGGTGGTGTCAGCACTTGAGTGTGATCCACACTCATGGCTCAAGTTCCCACCGGGTGCACAGGAAATGCCCCATGCAGAAGCAACATTTGTGTAGCCAGCCACGGCATGAGATACACATTCTCTTGCATCATCTTCACAACTGGCCCAGGAGCTGAGCACTACCAGGTTGCCTGTTTAATCAGTGAGAGAATGGAGGTTTGGCAACAGAAGCAGAGCTGGGGAGGGATGCCAGGTCTATGAAACACTACTCTAGTCGTGCGTCCCACAGCTCCCCATAATGGTTGATTGAAAGAATTCTTACCTTAAGTTGAACTTGATTGTTTGATAAGTGGCTCACACATATTACTCGAGCAATCCTCCAAATCCAGTCTGAAGTAGGTCAGAAATTTGCTTTACTTTATAGGTGATCAAACTAAGATTTGTAGCCATGGCTTGTTCTGGATGGAGCCCCAACTCAAGGCGGGACCTGCTTCTAATCAGAGTCCCATGCCCTGCTCACACCTCACCGGTCTGTGACACTGTACATGGGCCAGGAAACTCCCAAGGGCATTGTCTTGCTGGAGATGGCTGCCCCTCTCCACAGATGGTGTTTGGTGCCATCTGTGTTGGTGCCAAGGGCCCTTTCTTCCATGCAGCACTCCTGGTTACTAACCAAACTTCATTACTCAGAACTGCCCCTTCTGCCACTCCTCTAGCCCTGGTCCGATTCTCTAAGCACCTAACATGCTGACCCTTAACTGTGCTATTTTCAAAGGTAAGGTGGCATTTTCAATGCCTGTGTTGGTGCAGAAACATAATTCACACAACCTGTGGCTTTGGTTCCAGGCAGGTGCTTCATTCATTTATTCATTTACCAGCATATCTTTATGAACTCCCTACTATGTACTCTTTACCAGACAGTGGCTTCCAAGGGTGAGGAATACCAGTAAGCACAAAGGACTTTTTCTTATTCTCCTTCCTCTGATGCCAAAATAGAATAGCAGACAAAATCTTTTTGAAGACTTTATTCCCCCCTTTACCATTGCACTGCCAAGCAAATACTCATGCTCTAAATATCACTCTTGGGCACCACCTCCTTTACTTGTTTTCTATGTAGAACAGATCCTCCTGTGAAGGCCTGGGTAGCTGAGTGGAGGTAACTACAATCAAAGGTAGTCATGAGACCATTTTCAGAAGGGGCAGTTGAGCTTAAGACTCAAAGCTAGTTTGCTAGTTGGCGTCTGCAGCATGCTGCCTGTGTTCTTGTCATATCATGTAACACGTTTTCAGCTGTGTTTGACTCTTTGTGAAACCACGGACTTTAGCCCTCCCAGCTTCTCTGTCTATGGAATTTTCCAGGCAAGAATATTGGAGTAGGTTGCCATTTCCTCCTACAGGATATCTTCCCCGCACAGAGATCAAACCTGCATCTCATCGCCTATACTGCAGGTGGATTCTTCATCCATTGAGCCATCAGGAAAGCCCTTGTGTTCTTGCAAGTATCTCCAAAGCAAGAGCACATGACTTTGAAAAGATCTGCACAGAATTTAGGTACCAGTAAATGCCTAAGAAATGCTACTGTTGTTCTTGCCAGTGATTTGAGAATAAAATGTGATGACACATGTAAAAAAAAATTCAATACAATGTGTCTGTTATTGTCGAGCTATAGACCAAATAAACTTTTAAGATACAAAAATGTTAAAATCTCTTTTAAAAAACATAAGGATGTAGTAATCAAAATTCTTGTTGCACTCACTTTGCTAAAAATCTAATACCCAAGGAGGTTTCCTAGAATAGGTGATTATGTTTAAAGGATGCTTTTTTTGTATGCCGCTGCTGTCTTATTTACGTATGGACAGATTAAGGAAGTATTACAGCTAAGCAGCAAGCAACTCTTATTTTCATAAGAATCATCTTTAAAACCTCATGTAGGCTTTTGTCTCTGGGATCAAAGCAAAGAAGATCTGCTTCTCAGAAACCTAAAAATGATGTATCATCGTGAAAGAGAACAGTTGCTTCTTTTAGATTTACACAGCTAGATGACAGGGAGAAAGAAAAAGTGCTAATTTTTCTTAATTTCTCTTTGCCTGAACAAGTTTTGACATGAAAGTATCATCTAATGATTTCTAAAGGTTTCTATCATTTTCTTTCCTCAGTGGCCTCTCTACTTCTAAAGTTGTAAAAGCGACCTGATCTTAAGAAGACACTTGAGCATAAAAGTTAATCTACCTCCCCAAGTTCACTCTGAGACTTTCTGGGAGTGAGAAATGGAGATTGTGGCAGCGTGAAGCCTCTGGGCAGGGAGTGGACACTGGGGAACAGAGCCCCCACCTAATTATTTCCATGATGCTGTGTAGAGACACACATCTGAATTTTTTTCTAAGAGGGGGCATATTTTTATGCATATCTCATCAGTTATATTCATGAATGACATGAAAAGATGGAAATTCATAAGATGAAAGAAAATATTAAAAGCATCAAAAAAAGAGAAAGAAATCCCATAGCATTGTAGACATATATTTTAAATATTCTTTACATCCATGTCCAAGAATATATCTTTCCTGAGATGCTCTGTATTTGACTTCATGTGTTGAAGTCCAGGGTATTGTGAGACCAAAAAAAAAAAAAACCAAACCAACTTGAAATAATATCCTTTACTATCTTAATGGTGAGAAAGCAAGACAGTTTTTTTTTTTGAGATATTTTGTAATCAAGAATCATAAATGATATCCATTTCTACTTTTTAAAATGCTTTTATTTTTTAGACTTTGTCTATGCCAATACCAGAAAATAGTTCATTAGTGAAATAAAACCCTCAGTACTTTTTATAGATTGTTTCAACAAGTTTGTTTGACTTTTTGTTTGTTAATATTTTAATTTGACTCTGACTCACTGAAGTAATTAATTTTGGCTTCTCTGAAACACAACCATGGATTGTTGAGAATGAGATATTTAAGCAAGAGTGTTAACATTCTAATTATTTTGTTCTTATACATGTCTCAAACTGCGGCATGCATTTTTTGGAAAAGAAAATTTTTTAGAAATCAAATGTTGGGGATTAAATTTCATCCTTAATTTTATAGATTTCCAGAATGCTTCTTTAGAAACCAACAGTATTAGTTTAAAGAAGTTTTCTCTTTGTTGTCTTTCCATTGTTTTTTTGCTTATTTAAATGTTAACTTCTAATATTTAATCACTTAAAATGTGACTAAGTGACTATTAGTGGAAATATTTCATGATATGCACCAATTTATGAATTCCTCCAGCAAATATCAATGGCTTGCTTACACTGAAGATTTCTCTCTGCCTCTAAGAGGAAGTGTGTTCAGTGGCTGCACGATGTGAAATACTATAATTGGAACCTATTCTACATTCAAATAGATAAATTATTAATACTCTCTGCTGCTGTTAAACAAGCATTGCATTTGTGGCATTGAAATTCTGATTTGTCAGGTATTGGGGTTGTAACTATATTAAACAATGCGTCTATGTGACGGGGAAAGTATTCTTTAGGAGGGGGACCTTAATCAGTTTCATGCTGAGCAAAAGAAAATTGTAAACTATGCATTAAAAGAAGATTTACTGAAAGTTATTTTCGTGAGATCCACTGCATTCTAATTCACTGCTTCCCCTTTGCTTTCAATGATAATATAGGTAATCTTGCAGCCACATTCATGAGCCAAGATTGCTGTGGATTTACACTTGTGGAGCTACATTACAATGGGTAGATTTAAGGTATTATAAAATGAATTTTTGGATTTGTTACAGAAGTATGGAGCCCCTCCGATATAGGCAGATCGGTTTTCCAACATATGGCAACCACCTTATTATAAAACAAAACAGTGTTAAATCAAAGTACCTGATTACGATTCGCAAGTGCCATGCAGCTCCGATAGCCAGGCTTATATTTAATACCCTAGAAACAATATCATTTATTTTTCTGTCTTCTCTTATCCCTAAGTTATTGGGTTTGTAAGGCTTTGAAACCTTAAGCAAAAGGATAAAATACAAATTATAGAAAACATTGGAGTATGAAGAAATCAAATTACATTCTCTACAATCCTGAAGAAGATGGTTCACATTCCTCTGGTGTAGTCTGAATTCCCTCACCAGGGAGCCTTCTGGGGATAATTAGTAGACTTTGGGGTACCAGGGAACATTCCTATCACACTAGGAATAGGCAACTGTAAGAAAGGGTTAATTTCCAGGTTTGAAATAATAATGATCCATGTTATTTTTTCTTCTTCAACAAAATTTATTGTTGAGAGGATTCAAATAATAATAAGTCATTGAATGAATATCAGTAGACATAGAGGAGGTACGTTTTATTGTGGAGAGTGGGCTTTTTTGTTTCAGTTCAGTTCAGTAGCTCAAGTCGTCTCTGACTCTTAGCGACCCCATGAATCGCAGCACGCCAGGCCTCCCTGTCCATCACCAACACCCAGAGTTCACTCAGACCCATGTCTATCGAGTCCGTGATGCCATCCAGCCATCTCATCCTCGGTCGTCCCCTTCTCCTCCTGCCCCCAATCCCTCCCAGCATCAGAGTCTTTTCCAATGAGTCAACTCTTCTCACGAGGTGGCCAAAATTTAAAGATT
>SJYW01008672.1:1904760-1919186 GCA_006410735.1 Raphicerus campestris
GCAAGTGCCATGCAGCTCCGATAGCCAGGCTTATATTTAATACCCTAGAAACAATATCATTTATTTTTCTGTCTTCTCTTATCCCTAAGTTATTGGGTTTGTAAGGCTTTGAAACCTTAAGCAAAAGGATAAAATACAAATTATAGAAAACATTGGAGTATGAAGAAATCAAATTACATTCTCTACAATCCTGAAGAAGATGGTTCACATTCCTCTGGTGTAGTCTGAATTCCCTCACCAGGGAGCCTTCTGGGGATAATTAGTAGACTTTGGGGTACCAGGGAACATTCCTATCACACTAGGAATAGGCAACTGTAAGAAAGGGTTAATTTCCAGGTTTGAAATAATAATGATCCATGTTATTTTTTCTTCTTCAACAAAATTTATTGTTGAGAGGATTCAAATAATAATAAGTCATTGAATGAATATCAGTAGACATAGAGGAGGTACGTTTTATTGTGGAGAGTGGGCTTTTTTGTTTCAGTTCAGTTCAGTAGCTCAAGTCGTCTCTGACTCTTAGCGACCCCATGAATCGCAGCACGCCAGGCCTCCCTGTCCATCACCAACACCCAGAGTTCACTCAGACCCATGTCTATCGAGTCCGTGATGCCATCCAGCCATCTCATCCTCGGTCGTCCCCTTCTCCTCCTGCCCCCAATCCCTCCCAGCATCAGAGTCTTTTCCAATGAGTCAACTCTTCTCACGAGGTGGCCAAAATTTAAAGATTCTTTACAAATGGTGAAATTTTGGAAGTTATTCAGGACCCGAACGTATAGAGAGACACTGTCAACACTAGAAAACAAGGTCCTTTGCAACATCAGTTTCTAATAAATAAGATCTTGTGAAAAATGCAGTGAATGACACCAAACCTGTTGGTGGGTAAATATTCAATACGTTCACTTGGGTGTAATAACTGGGTAATTTATGACCAATCAGAGTTAAAGCTCCATAGGCTTGTGTCGGGCTCTCATCCCCATCTAGTGCTCTCTTATTAACAAGGTTTTAATTCCAGTACTGACAGACAAAAGCACTGGGCTCTAATGAACTGTCTGCTCCGTGCAGAACGCTGGTGGTAACAAAGAATGTTAGTTACAATAATGATAATCTTCAGTATTTTTAGCTTGTCAGAACTTGCACAGCTAACAACAACCAGTCTTTTACTAAAACTCTACCTCATCAAACTAACTTAATTAGCAATTCAACTCCTTATTTTTGTTTTGGATTCCCCTCTGGCTACTAATTAAAGCTTAATCGAAACCGCTGAACTGAGGTTGTAAAGAATTCATTAATATTAAAATTAGCCCCAACAATTTTTTTGGGGGCTGGTGCAATTTGTATTTGTTACTGTCAGGGGCTTGAAACTCAGTTGAATTCTTAAAAAAGCAGTATGAGAAATTCTCAGTCTGCCATACACATGAGCTGATCACACATGACGAATGCCAATGGTGGTACAAACATTATTCTGGCCGTGCAAACTCAGTCCACTTGAGCTATTTTCAACTTTATTTAGCCAAAATATAACTGAGGTTATTTTTCTGAAATCATTCATGTTATGTTGCTTTATCCTCCTAAGTGGTTTCATATTTTGGATAAAAGAGAGGAAAAGGGCTCTGGAAAAAATTTCAAGGATTGATTTTTATGTATTATCTTGACAAGATTAATATGTTTGAAAAACGAACAGATTTAGTTCTCCACTTTGATTTTTCTACTTTTTGTAACATCAAAGATTACTCTAACATTGGTACTGGGCATTCTGAAAAGTAAAATCAAATGAGCTCCAAACGCAACTGCTCTGTATAGGGCACACTTTTTTTTTTATACTGAAATCTGATCTTTTATCAGGAATGGTTGAAAAGGAAATGTAATACATTTTCTTCTCTAATAAAATGATCATGTCAATGCATGCCTCCAGTTCTCTTCCAGATTTCTTTTGATAGTTTAAGTAGTAAATTTAAAACTATTAAATATTTTTTAAGCTCACATTAAAAAATCATTTATTCAATGTTTGGATATTTGCAAATATTCTCAATTTCAATGAGGCCACATTTTGTTTTCCAGGATGTGACATGTAAATGCAAATTGGGAATGTTTTTCATCTTGGTGAACAGGAAATGATTTTCATAAATCAAATCCCCTTTTCATTTTAATTTTTGATATTTTAATAATTTTGTGAAAACATGTATATTTATTTTACCCCTTAGGAAAATTCCAAGTGTGTAGGAAACAAATTTGTTGGCACTAAAATATACAGCAACTGATACTACTTAGCATATTTTATTAAACCTGTAAATTAAAATACGTTTATAAAATGCAAAACTTTATCAAAATATATATGAAAATTGCACTTTCATCTAGGTTTCATTTAGATAACATTGGTGACACAGTGATCATACGCACATTTAAAAATAAATATATGGCCTTTTTTCAGCCCCTGGATTAAATCAACAATGGCATGTAAGACACACAAGTTTAAATCTTGGTGACAATTTTCATGAAGTTATTTAAATACACTTTGACTTCTGACAAGAGGATGTAATTTATAAAACAGAACATGCCTATCAGTGAAACTTAAATTTGCATAATGAGGATACTTTTATTTCTGCAAGCAGTTTTTGACATCCCAATGTGGAGCACTTAGAAGAAACCAGTTGTTTTTTTTTTTAAAAAAAGGTCAATATACATAAGTGGAAAATTATGAATAAAATGCTTTGAACTTTTATCTGATTTGAGTACACAAAATAAATTTTATGTACAAAAACATAATTCTCCCTCCAACTGATAAAAAATGCAGAATAGTCGAGCGCAGCCTTCAGCAGCAGCAGGCACCCTTACAAGCTGAGGGAGGTGTTAGAGGTTATCGTTGCATGACAAGAAACATTGTTTGACATTAATGTTATGCGATTTTTTATCAGTGTTTTGAGTTAATTTCCTCTTGTGTTTCATATAAACGCACTGCAATCATAAGTATAACCTTTTAAAATCATTTTACAAATTTCTGTTTTGAGTGAAATGAGGCTTGTTGTTAGCTGATTTGGGATGCTGGAGAAACATATACCAAATTGTTAGGGGGTAAAAGAGTTTCTTTTGTGGCTGAAGCAACATCAAACTGTATCAACCAGAGAAAATGCTACTTATACCATTAAATTCAAACCTGACTTGAGAAATAGCAGAAGAAGTTACAAGTTGTACAATATTCAACAACAGCAGCAAAAGAATAATGAAGCAACTGAGTAAAATCAGCAACTGAATTTGAGGCTTAAGTTATAAACATTATTTGTTTAAAATTTTGGACAAGAAAAATGGTGATATTTTCCAAACACACTTCTAAAATATTACTAATATTCTTTGCATGCATTTGAATTTGCTGTTCTTGTAAGCTAAGAAATCATTGACATCTTTATGGTCACACAAAATTTTTCATCATTTTATACCAAACCAGACTGGTAAATGTGGCTTCACAACTGAAATACCTACAAAGGGAAATTCCCTAGAACTGTTTTCTAAAAGGATATGGAGGAATGTGTATTTACCCAAGGAAGAAACATATTATATTTCAGAGGATATGGTAATATCACTTTGTCAGGAATTGACAATTTGATATGAAGGTGGTATAAAAACGATATGATTCTGTATGAACCATCACGTGTAAAATAGACAGTGGGAAGCTGCTGTCGAGGCCCAGGGGGCTTGGCTCGGTGCTCTGTGAAAATCTCCAGGCGTGGGGGTAGCGGGGAGGTCCAGGAGGGAGGGGACCTGGGTGTACTTGTGGCTGATTCCCATTGTTGTATGGCAGAAGCCAACACTATATTATAAAGCAATTTTCCTCCAATTCAAAATATAAAAGATGGATCTGCAAAAAAAAATTCTCAAGTAAAACACAGACAAAGGCTAAGAGATTATGATATTATAACTTTCTTGTTTTAGCTATACTTTTATCTGTAGCTTTTAAAATGAGTACGTTCCTTTTATCACTTATGATCTTAAGTTGCCTCCTGCACAACTAAACACATCACAATAGGTCTTATATAAAACCTGTATGTTACACACAGGTTCCAAGTAAATATCTTGAATTTTTCAACATATCAGCCTTGTTTTGTCAGTACTTCACACTGTTTATTTTTTCCCTCAGTCTATAGGTCAGGATCACTATTACATTGTTGATCCTAAACAGAGACCATATAAAAATATATCATTTTAGTTTTAAAGGCAGCATTGAACTTCACTAGCATTAAGAGTTTTGTTACAACAATGTAGGCTATCATAAATTAATAGTGGGCAAAGGTACATATTCTTAACATTGATATGAACATTTCATATCATATTGTTCCTCCCCTCATCTCTACATGCTTAATCCAAAAGTGCTATTATTCCTCAAATAATAGTTTAAAAATGCCATATTTAATTCATACAAATATGCCAAAAACCACTTAATATTTATTTACATGAGTGGAACTGATGATAAAAGGGGTTATGTAATTGAGAAAAATCCAATAAAATTTTATCTGTATTAATTTTCAATAACTAAAATATTCAGTGATTTCTAAACACCTAACTATGATTTAGGGTGGCAGGATGGGCTGGGGTAGGGGCAGCAGGCAGTGTGACGTGCTGGGAACAGAGGACCTCAGTGTCTGCCGCCACGTGCTGCGCGGTGACTTGCCACTGGCTCCTGAATGAGCTCATGATAGCGCACGTTTACTGTTGTCTGCGAGGTCAGACCTCCTCCCTTCACTCTGTCTACATATTACAGTGTTGGAAAGCCAGCGTTACCACAGGGGCCAGGGTAGGTTGGTTGTTATCAAGGGCCAGGAGGATGGGAGTGGGAGGGTTACTTTGTAATGGGTAGACTCTCAATTTTGCAAAATGAAGAGTTGAGGGGACAAATGGTGGTGATGGTAGCACAGCCTGTGAATGTACCTAATTGTCCCTGAACTATATGCTTAAAATGGTTAAAGTGGAAGGTTATAAGTTATATGTATTTTGCACAATTAAAAAAATAAATATTAAAAAGGAGAAACTTCATTTGAAAGAAATCTTAATTATATACTGTGAGGTAGGNGTCATTAGCAAGATTGGTCGAGAGGGCTGCCACTGCCCCACCCCTCACGTCTGGGATCCCTCTACACCTGGGAGCAGAGACCCACAGAACCAACCTGAATATGCAGGTGTATGTTGAGTTGCCTCCCATGACCCTCTGCTTGACTCTGAGATTCAGTTTGTGGCTGGTGACAGTATTTCTCGAGGCCTGCTGTCATCTATCGTTAAGGCTCTGGGACTGCAAGGCGATTCCTGGAGAACTACTTGTGAAGTCTTGTTGGCACCTGTGCGAAAGGCTGGGAGCATTTTCACGATGGAGCTGGAGAGAGTGGCCCAGAAAGCCGGCCAAGTGTTTGCTTACACAGTTTGCCTTCTATGGGAATCACGCCGTGTGGACTTCTGTCTCCTTCTTGCCATCCAGTAATCCCAAACACATTACAGTTTTAAACTCTGTAGGGGCTGAAGGACTACTCAAGGGAAGGAGAGAAGGAAATGGCCATCTTATTTAATTTCTCTAAACACTTCACTGAGCCCGAGGTGCCATATGTGAAGTGCAAGGAAAATTGACTCTGGTTAAGGCCCATCCTCACAGAAAGACACTCCACTTTAGAAACACGAGGCCTCCCCCACCACGAACGTACTTGAATCAACATGGGACTTTGGAGTAAATCCCTGATTCTGTGAAGTGGATCGTTTTATGTACTTTTGACCATAAGTATTTTTTGGTGTGGTATCTTTCTTGCTTATGAGCATGCCTTAGTCCTGGCAATAAATTCAGTCTCTTCCCTTTTATTTCCACACAGTCTATGTTCTTCTGGGTTTTTTTTTGTTTTGGGGTGGATCTTCCAGTAGGGATGTCCCATTGTCACCTGGCCACACTGTAGCATATGCTGCAGAATTGCATTTTTCTTTTAAAAGAGATCAGTTCATTACTCAGCTGATATTTTTGGTTTCCATTGCATGCATGCTAGGGGCCTCCCAGGTGGTGCTAATGGTAAAGAACCCACTTGCCAGGGCAGGAGATGCCAGAGAGAGATGCAGGTCAATATCTGGGTCGAGAAGATTTTCTGGAGGAGGGCATGGCAACCCACCCCAGTATTCATGCTTGGAGAATCCCATGGACAGAGGAGCCTGGTGGGCAAAAGTCCATAGGGGTGCAAAGAGTCGGACACTGCTGAAACGACTTAGCAGTCATGCATACAAAGTGTCCTTGGTGTGCATGCTTCAGGTTCTGGTCACTTCCCACTTGTGTTGAAGGATGGAAAGATCCAAAGAACATTCAAGGAGAAAGGTGGTGTTGATGATTTCCATGTAATTGAAGACGAATCTGGTGAAAAGTTGGCCAACCACAGTTCTTTCTTACTGAGAGACTGTGCTGAAAATGCATTAACCACCAAACCTAGAGAAATCCCCCCTACCAGTCAAGGCAGCAGTCTGGAAGCAACTGGGGTGGGGGAGGCACAATGAGAAACAGACTGTGTGATGGATTTTGGCTGATGGTGGTGCAGAGGATGATGACTGGAGAGCTTAAACATCTGAGCAAAAGAATTGGGAACATTTGCTCTAAAGGCAGAGAAAGTTTAAAAAACTCTAAGAATTCCATCACTCCAGACTTCTCTGCATGGATTTCTCTGCATATGGAGCACGCCTGCACTTTTAAGGGCTGACATGCCAGAACACCAGGTTTAAGGAAAAACCTAGGTTAGAGCAGAAACTAACTGACATTTAACACATTGATTTCTTTTTGTCTTCTGTACAAGCTAATGGGTATTCATTAACAGGTATTAAAAAAATTCAACCTTGGAGGGTTATTAAACATTTTAGGGTCCAATACAGCAACAACAGCCTCAATCGTCACAATATACCCTCCGACGCATGTTTAGTTATATGAAATAGCAAGCAGAGACTCTCATAGTTAGCTTTAATCTTTTTAGATATATACCAGTTGAAAAGCCAATGGTGCTCGTATTTCATGACAGTGCAGTTGATGCCAATGATGAATTCAGTAGCAAGAAGGATCCTTATAATAGTGGACCCCAACATTTCTGGCACCAGGGATAGGTTTCATGGAAGACAATTTTCCCATGGACTGGGGTGGTGGGGAGGATGGTTTCAGGATGATTCAAGTGAATTACATTTCTTGTGTACTTTATTTCTGTTATTGTTACATCAGCACGACCTCAGATTATCAGGCATTAGATCCTGGAGTCGGCGACCCCTGGTAACCACACTCAGATATCTCAGGTTTATATGATTTGAATAATCAATAAACAATTAAGAATGTTTGGCATCTTTAATACCTAAAGGACATTTGAATCTGGTCACATTTAACCGGAAATAGTCGGCTTTGTCTTTCATTTGACTTGCAAGATCGCAGAGCATCTGCTCCTAGGTGGTGTGATTTTGGCCATTTAGAGAGACTGTTCTAGAGCAGGTGTCCCCAACCTCCAAGATCCAATGCCTGATGATCTGAGGTGGAGCTGATGTAAGAATGATAGAAGTAGAGGGCACGACAAATGTAAAGTGCTTGAATCATCCCGAAGCCATTCCCCGTCCTGCTCAGTGGAGAAACTGTCTTAATGAAACCACTCCCTTGTGCTCAAAAGATTGGGGACCACTGGCCGTTAAATGATTTCCTTTTAGGCTGGGACGTCAGAGCTTACTGGGCCAGGAATGTGCTGGGCTGCTGTATGTAAACAGGTTTTGATGTGACTTCTCTGCTTGGGAGGAGCTAAGGTGGGGAGGGCAGAGGCAGAGTCTTCACTCACCTGAAGGGTGACAGAGCATCGACAGTGATTTTTTTTTTTTCCCCCAAGCAGACCGAGAAGATACCCTGAGACATCTGTAGCGAAAGTTGAGTTTGGCCTGTCTAGCAGTGGAGACTCTGCCAAGCAGTGAGCTGGCAGAGAATATGAAAGCAGAGGGTGGGGGAACCTTGAAAAATGATCCTTGGCTATCCAAAGGAGGTTTTGGTCAAAGCCTTTGAGCACAGTGTAAGAATACAAAATAGAGTGGGAGGAATATTTTTCAGCTCTTGTGCAATGTAAGAATGTCAGCCTTTAGGGGGTGAGGAGGAGGAAAGTCTGGGGAGGATGGAAAAGAAGGAAAAATATTCTGAGATTAAAATGTTATCTTTAAATATTGTGTTTCCGCTGCTCAGCGACCAAGAGCTTACAGGCTGACTGCAAACTAAATCTTGATTTCCTTGCATTTCAAAGTCATTAACTGTTCCCTGACACCACTAGGTGGAGATGTAGGTTTACCGAGCACTCACTCTCTGGCTAAAAATGGCCTGTGAAGGCTGTGGAATCCTTAACAAAAATTTAAAATGTTCAAGATTGATCAGTTATGAATCATGTGGGTCACGGATTCACAGTGATCTTGTGGAAGGGGGTGAGGGAGGAGGTTTTTAAAAATCCCACATCAACAACAATAGCAAACAACCCTCAATGTGCCGTGCCGTTCCTTGTAAAGCAGTCCAGGCCAACTATTATTTTTCAAGCCATAAGTTCAGATGCTTAAGACTCCAAGAGGATAATCACGCCGTGTTACAAATGTCTGCTGCCAACACACACATATTTTTCCTTTATTCTCACACCAGCTGCTCCATCATGCTATCCATGGTCAAGAACAAACAAACAAAAAGTACCCCTCAAAAAAAAAAAAATGCCGAGTTTCCTTTCCAATTTCACCAGTGGAACTGTGCCAGCGACTGGCAGGAGCGGGGGATTGTGCGCTTGGGTTTAGAGGGTTGTTTCTAAATGTAGGACTTTTTGAGAATCTCATTACCTCACATCTTGATGTGTGAAGTGTGATTCATAGCCCAGTTTGCTGGAGGCTAGTTAGCTCTTGTCTTCACACGGAGGACGCTGACTAATATGCCATTAACCAAACCTCAGTGAAGCGAAGCCTTTCGGTTTGTTTTGGCTAAGCCTCTTCTCTCTACTTAGCTGACCCCTGTTTTTTTTTTTCCACTTTTCTATGCCCATTGGTGGAGAGCATGGGCTATCAGATGGCTTCCAGAGAAGACAATGGATAGCCAGTGGTTTTCGGGAAAGTCAGGGAGTCATTTATTATTCCTCCTTTCACACTTGTCTCTCAGATAAAAATGCTCCTCAAATTCATTTAATCGCTCACTCCCGTTTTCTCCCTCTCCAATTCTCTGAGTCTCTTTCAGAGAAAGAATACCTAATAGATTTCGTTGAAGTTGCCGGTGTAACCCTACTCCTCAGAGAGCATGGCTCTTCCACTTGCCAGGATCCCATTTAAATACTTCACTTTCTCTTGAAGTTAAGGAACTCTCCATCAGGGCTGGGGAAGTTTACATTCGCATGAATCCCCTGCTTCTTGGCAATCATGAGAATGATAATACTTTCAGGGAGAACATCAAGATAGGAACATAGTAAATGGTGGTGGTCAGGGGCTCAGAGGGTAAAGAATCTGCCTGCAAAGTAGGAGACTCAGGTTTGATCCCTGGGCCAGGAAGATCTCCTGGAGAAAGGCCACTGCAGTATTCTTGCCTGGAAAATCCCCATGAACAGACGAGCCTGGCAGGCTAACAGTCCTTGAGGTCACAAAGAGTTGGACAGAACTGAGTGACTTACACAACAACTCAAGGCCATTTCATAGCAAGAGATATTTACATTTTATAAAATATTTTCTCCTGAAATTTTCAACACAGTCAAAAATTTTTAATTACTGTGCAAATGAATCCATGAAGAGAAGTGGGAGATGTTTTTAGTGGCCAGGATTTAGGGACCAGGGGGAAATTAATTCAAACACAAAAGTCAGACTTACATCTGAGACATTGCCTTCCATCTCACCATTAATTCCCAACTGCTGTAGGGTGATATTAGCATACCCTTACATTTATTCCTTACTTAAAATTTTTTTTTTCTTATATTTTCTTTTTCTGGCCACACTACTTGATTATTAGTTCCCTGACCAGAGATCAAACCTGAGCCCTCTGCTTTGGAAGTGCAGAGTCTTAACCACTGAGTCACCAGGGAAATTCTCTTTGTTTGTTTTTTTAAATTTATTATTTATCTATGTGTTTATTTTTGGCCACACTGGATCTTCACTGCTACATGCAGGCTTTCACGCTTTCTCTAGTTGGTGTTTGGACTAGTTCTCTAGGTGTTCGGGCTTGCCACTGTGCTGCTTCTCTGGCTGCGGGGCACAGGCTCTAGGTACACAGGCTTAGTCGTTGGCCTTCCAGCCTCCAGAGCACAGGTTCAGTAGTTTGTGGCAGATGGGCTTAGCTGCTCTGGCATGTGGGATCTTCCCTGACCAGGGATTGAACCCGAGTTCCCTGCATCGGCGGGTGGGTGCTTATCCACTGCACTGCCAGGGAAGGCCCTCCCCTTGTTTCTTAAACATGATCCCACAATTAGCACCATACAGAATCAGATAATCACTCACACTGGGTGCTGTGAGAGGGGAAACTCCATTTTCCAATCTCAGTTTCCTGCTTCTTTTAAAAGCACATTTTGTTACAGCTCATATCAGCATTACATTTATTAATTGTCTGATTCTGGGACAGAGGAGGAGTCTAGTCTGGAAGGCATGCGCCTCCCTCCACACACACAGAATAGATCTTAACAGCATTGTGAGGTAGAGCATCCAGCAGGCTGATGGGGGTTGCGGGGCTGGCCATCCCCTGGCCTGAACCTTCAGGAGTCTCATCAGCTCCTCGCAGGGCTCATGCAGTGAGATATGCTGATGACAGTGCTGGCTGCCTGAATATGATGTATGAGGTGGGTCTACTTTTCTTAGTGAGTGGGACACCTCAGAAGTCACCAGAGTTTGGGGCAGAACATGAAGTCCTTTAGGCACAGGAAGAAAACAAAAAGGTTATTTTTGTTAACAAAATACAACTTCATAGACAGCAGTTTTGTTTTTTCTTGTGTACTATGTGCTAGGTACTATTAAAGTACTTTACATGGAGAAATGGGCTTCCCTGGTGTCCCAGTAGTAAAGAATCCACCTGACAGTGGAGGAGATTCAGCAGATGTGGGTTCAGTTCCTGGATTGGGAAGAGCCGCTGGAGGAGGAAATGGCAACAGGACCCCAGTATTCTTGCCTGGCAAATCCCACAGACAGAGGAACCTGGCAGGCTACAGCACATGGGGCTGCAAAGAGTGGGACATGATTGAGTGACCAAACAACAACAAAAGCAAACACAGAGAAACAGATTCCATCCTCCAAGATTCCAGTGAGTTAGCGTCATTTTTATGCCCATTTTACAGAGCAGGAAATAGAGGTGGAGCATGGGTGGAAACTGCCCGTGAAGCCCAGCTCAAGAGAGATGAGCCTGAGATTCACACCCAGACAATCTGAACCCTTTGCTATAATATATTTATGTATTTGCACACATTTGCTTTTGACATTTCATAACATTTTCAACAGGGTTTTTTAAAGCAAAATTAGACAGATGTATTTTTAGTTTAGTTGGTTCAGTGACTAAATCATGTCCAACTCTTTGTGACTCCATGGACTGCAGCATGCCAGCCTTCTCTGCTCTTCACTATCTCCTGGAATTTGCTCAAGTTCATGTCCATCCAACCATCTCATCCTCTGTCACCCCCTCATCCTCTTGCCCTCAATCTTTCCCAGCATCAGGGTATTTTCCAATGAGTTGGTCCTTTGCATCAGGTGGCTAAAGTATAGGAGCTTCAGCTTCAGCATCAGTCCTTCCAGTGAATTTTCTGGGTTGATTTCCTTTCAGTTCAGTTCAGTTCAGTTGCTCACTCTTTGCGACCCCATGAATCGTAGCATGCCAGGCCTCTCTGTTCATCACCATCTCTCAGAGTTCACTCAGACTCATGTTCATCGAGTCAGTGATGCCATCCAGCCATCTCATCCTCTGTCATCCCCTTCTCCTCCTGCTCCCAATTCCTCCCAGCATCAGAGTCTTTTCCAATGAGTCAACTCTTCGCATGAGGTGGCCAAAGTATTGGAGTTTCAGCTTTAGCATCAGTCCTTCCAAAGAAATTCCAGGACTGATCTCCTTCAGAATGGATTGGCTGGATCTCCTTGCAGTCCAAGGGACTCTCAAGAGTCTTCTCCAACACTACAGTTCAAAAGCATCAATTCTTTGGTGCTCAGCCTTCTTCACAGTCCAACTCTCACATCCATACATGACCACAGGAAAAACCATAGCCTTGACTAGACGGACCTTAGTGGGCAAAGTAATGTCTCTGCTTTTGAACATGCTGTCTAGGTTGGTCATAACTTTTCTTCCAAGGAGTAAGCGTCTTCTAATTTTCATGGCTGCAATCACCATCCGCAATGATTTTGGAGCCCCCAAAACTAAAGTCTGACACTGTTTCCACTGTTTCCCCATCTATTTCCCATGAAGTGATGCGACCTGATGCCATGATCTTCGTTTTCTGAGTGTTGAGCTTTAAGCCAACTTTTTCATTTTCCTCTTTCACTTTCATCAAGAGGCTTTTTAGTTCCTCTTCACTTTCTGCCATAAGGGTGATTTTAGTATTGACTAAATACATGTTGGGCATATGTATTATCCAAAAATACCACTTTTCCCAGAAGAGATAAAGGAATTTTGCTCAAGTCCACTTGATATATAGTGCTGCTTTCAAAATGAAAAATTTATGTTTTTAATGTGTCACTAATTCTCCCAAAGTAATTGTAAGATATGTATTTTAATTTTATTGTTGCGGTACCATGATGGGTGCTAGAAATATGGGCTTATGTGATAAGGGATGATATTGGGAATAATAGCTTTTAAAAAATCAGTCTAGGTAATTTCCTGGTGGTCCAGTGGTTAGGATTCTGAGCTTCCCCTGCAAGAGGCTCAGGTTCTATCTCTGGTCTGGGAACTAAGATCCCTTATTCCATGCTGTCCAGCCAAATACATAAATAAAAATGAAAATCAGTATACATTATTCCTTGGTATAAGTAGAAAATAATTAAAGTTTTTCAGAGGAATGGTTTTTGATTAGCAAAAAGACTTGTTTCAAGCAATGTAGATATATTACACACACACTCATCACACACGCACACTCATCACACACACACTCATGATATCACATACACACAATATCACACACACTCATAATATCAAACACACCCATAGTATCATACACATACTCATGATATCATGCACTCACTCATAATATCACACATACGCACACAATATCACTTCTGAGCAAAACCATGCAGTCAGCATAAACTTTCTTTGCTCAAGGAAGACACACATAATTTGAACTGTGAATATTAACACTGATTTGAACATGCAAGCCAAGTTTAATTAGACTGCAAGTTAAGGAAAGTCCATACTTGGGAAACAAACTCAAATCAGAACTTAGAGTCTCCAGGAGGAACTAAATTTCTCCCTCCAGACTCCCACTGGAGACTCTGCCCGTCTTTCATGTGACATTAGTCTCATTGCCACCCCCTCAGACTGTGAGGAAAAATGGGGTCCTTGAATCATCAGCTTTCTTCTCAAATATTAAATGTGAAGAAAGTTTTTAGGGCCATCAGTCCTACAGGTGATCATGCACTGATGTGAGCACGCTGTGTAGTACTGTCTAGTTGTTCAGTCGGGTCTGACTCTATGGAGCCCCACGGACTGTAGCCTGCCAGGCTCCTCTGTCCATGTTATTTCCCAGGCTAGAACACTGGAGTGCATTGCCATTTTCTCTTCCAGGGCACCTTCCCAACCCAGGAGCTGAATCCACATCTCCAGGACTGGCAGGGTGATTCTTTACCACTGCACCACCAGGGAAGCCTATGCGTGTGTTCTGCACATGTATACAAATACACTTTCAGAGAAGCCAGCTGCTGGGAAGCTAAACGTCATGGAAAGAAACCTCATATCAAGAAGCAAGGCTTGGGTGGCAGAATGGGGTGAGGAAGAATGTAAGCTACAAGAGATCTTCTCACTAACCAACTCTGCGGGCTCATCTGAGTACTGCTGCTCCACTGGCCCCCACATGAAAGGGTGGAAGAAAAGGCGATTACTGAAGACAGAGCTGAAAGGGGCCAGGGAGGCAGAGCTTGTGTGTGGCATTAAGATCCCTCTGCCACGCCAAAGCTGAGGACAGGGGTTCACAGTCTGTCACGTTGAGTTCTGATCAATCCCCTCCAAAATGGTCAGGCTGGGGCGGCTGGCTGCTGAAATTCTATGCTTCACACTTTCCACTTTTAGCTCTCACAGTCCCTGGTCGTTTTCACCAGAGTGCATTCTGTGGACATTTTAGTTGTTGGGAATGTTGATCAAATCAGGCGGGGGGGAGATGGAGAAAAAGGAAGACCCCTGCCTTGAAGGCATCTCTTGACGGAACGCATGTTGGATCAAAACTCGATGCCATTCATCTTTTGTGGCTCTTTGTCGATCATATTTACTAGGAGGATAAGTGAACTCC
>SJYW01008672.1:1919338-1931772 GCA_006410735.1 Raphicerus campestris
ATCTGAACCCTTTGCTATAATATATTTATGTATTTGCACACATTTGCTTTTGACATTTCATAACATTTTCAACAGGGTTTTTTAAAGCAAAATTAGACAGATGTATTTTTAGTTTAGTTGGTTCAGTGACTAAATCATGTCCAACTCTTTGTGACTCCATGGACTGCAGCATGCCAGCCTTCTCTGCTCTTCACTATCTCCTGGAATTTGCTCAAGTTCATGTCCATCCAACCATCTCATCCTCTGTCACCCCCTCATCCTCTTGCCCTCAATCTTTCCCAGCATCAGGGTATTTTCCAATGAGTTGGTCCTTTGCATCAGGTGGCTAAAGTATAGGAGCTTCAGCTTCAGCATCAGTCCTTCCAGTGAATTTTCTGGGTTGATTTCCTTTCAGTTCAGTTCAGTTCAGTTGCTCACTCTTTGCGACCCCATGAATCGTAGCATGCCAGGCCTCTCTGTTCATCACCATCTCTCAGAGTTCACTCAGACTCATGTTCATCGAGTCAGTGATGCCATCCAGCCATCTCATCCTCTGTCATCCCCTTCTCCTCCTGCTCCCAATTCCTCCCAGCATCAGAGTCTTTTCCAATGAGTCAACTCTTCGCATGAGGTGGCCAAAGTATTGGAGTTTCAGCTTTAGCATCAGTCCTTCCAAAGAAATTCCAGGACTGATCTCCTTCAGAATGGATTGGCTGGATCTCCTTGCAGTCCAAGGGACTCTCAAGAGTCTTCTCCAACACTACAGTTCAAAAGCATCAATTCTTTGGTCCTCAGCCTTCTTCACAGTCCAACTCTCACATCCATACATGACCACAGGAAAAACCATAGCCTTGACTAGACGGACCTTAGTGGGCAAAGTAATGTCTCTGCTTTTGAACATGCTATCTAGGTTGGTCATAACTTTTCTTCCAAGGAGTAAGCGTCTTCTAATTTTCATGGCTGCAATCACCATCCGCAGTGATTTTGGAGCCCCCAAAACTAAAGTCTGACACTGTTTCCACTGTTTCCCCATCTATTTCCCATGAAGTGATGCGACCTGATGCCATGATCTTCGTTTTCTGAGTGTTGAGCTTTAAGCCAACTTTTTCATTTTCCTCTTTCACTTTCATCAAGAGGCTTTTTAGTTCCTCTTCACTTTCTGCCATAAGGGTGATTTTAGTATTGACTAAATACATGTTGGGCATATGTATTATCCAAAAATACCACTTTTCCCAGAAGAGATAAAGGAATTTTGCTCAAGTCCACTTGATGTATAGTGCTGCTTTCAAAATGAAAAATTTACGTTTTTAATGTGTCACTAATTCTCCCAAAGTAATTGTAAGATACGTATTTTAATTTTATTGTTGCGGTACCATGATGGGTGCTAGAAATATGGGCTTATGTGATAAGGGATGATATTGGGAATAATAGCTTTTAAAAAATCAGTCTAGGTAATTTCCTGGTGGTCCAGTGGTTAGGATTCTGAGCTTCCCCTGCAAGAGGCTCAGGTTCTGTCTCTGGTCTGGGAACTAAGATCCCTTATTCCATGCTGTCCAGCCAAATACATAAATAAAAATGAAAATCAGTATACATTATTCCTTGGTATAAGTAGAAAATAATTAAAGTTTTTCAGAGGAATGCTTTTTGATTAGCAAAAAGACTTGTTTCAAGCAATGTAGATATATTACACACACACTCATCACACACACACACTCATCACACACACACTCATATCACATNTTTTTGATTAGCAGAAAGACTTGTTTCAAGCAATGTAGATATATTACACACACACTCATCACACACGCACACTCATCACACACACACTCATGATATCACATACACACAATATCACACACACTCATAATATCAAACACACCCATAGTATCATACACATACTCATGATATCATGCACTCACCCATAATATCACACATACGCACACAAGATCACTTCTGAGCAAAACCATGCAGTCAGCATAAACTTTCTTTGCTCAAGGAAGACACACATAATTTGAACTGTGAATATTAACACTGATTTGAACATGCAAGCCAAGTTTAATTAGACTGCAAGTTAAGGAAAGTCCATACTTGGGAAACAAACTCAAATCAGAACTTAGAGTCTCCAGGAGGAACTAAATTTCTCCCTCCAGACTCCCACTGGAGACTCTGCCCATCTTTCATGTGACATTAGTCTCATTGCCACCCCCTCAGACTGTGAGGAAAAATGGGGTCCTTGAATCATCAGCTTTCTTCTCAAATATTAAATGTGAAGAAAGTTTTTAGGGCCATCAGTCCTACAGGTGATCATGCACTGATGTGAGCACGCTGTGTTACTGTCTAGTTGTTCAGTCGGGTCTGACTCTATGGAGCCCCACGGACTGTAGCCTGCCAGGCTCCTCTGTCCATGTTATTTCCCAGGCTAGAACACTGGAGTGCATTGCCATTTTCTCTTCCAGGGCACCTTCCCAACCCAGGAGTTGAATCCACATCTCCAGGACTGGCAGGGTGATTCTTTACCACTGCACCACCAGGGAAGCCTATGCGTGTGTTCTGCACATGTATACAAATACACTTTCAGAGAAGCCAGCTGCTGGGAAGCTAAACGTCATGGAAAGAAACCTCATATCAAGAAGCAAGGCTTGGGTGGCAGAATGGGGTGAGGAAGAATGTAAGCTACAAGAGATCTTCTCACTAACCAACTCTGCGGGCTCATCTGAGTACTGCTGCTCCACTGGCCCCCACATGAAAGGGTGGAAGAAAAGGCGATTACTGAAGACAGAGCTGAAAGGGGCCAGGGAGGCAGAGCTTGTGTGTGGCATTAAGATCCCTCTGCCACGCCAAAGCTGAGGACAGGGGTTCACAGTCTGTCACGTTGAGTTCTGATCAATCCCCTCCAAAATGGTCAGGCTGGGGCGGCTGGCTGCTGAAATTCTATGCTTCACACTTTCCACTTTTAGCTCTCACAGTCCCTGGTCGTTTTCACCAGAGTGCATTCTGTGGACATTTTAGTTGTTGGGAATGTTGATCAAATCAGGCGGGGGGGGAGATGGAGAAAAAGGAAGACCCCTGCCTTGAAGGCGTCTCTTGACGGAACGCATGTTGGATCAAAACTCGATGCCATTCATCTTTTGTGGCTCTTTGTCGATCATATTTACTAGGAGGATAAGTGAACTCCAGGAAAAGGCATTCATCTAAATTACCCTCACAAAGTGCCATCTTCTATGTAAAAAGAAAAATGGAAGAGACAGCCAGTGTGTATACAGATAAATTAATGGAGGAAAAATATAAAGATTCCTTTACAATCAGTGCTTATACACGCATATATGTAAGCTACATATGTATATATGTGTGTGCATAATTGTGTGTATATATTTATGTAAGGGCTTCCCTGGTAGCTCAGGGGTAAAAGAATCCATCAGCCAATGCAGGAGTCATGGGTTCAGTCCCCGGGGCAGGAAGATCCCCTGGAAGCAGAAACGGCAACCTACTCCAGTATTCTTGCCTGGGTAATCCCATGGACAGAGGAGCCTGGTGGTCTACAGTCCAAGGAGTGGCAAAAGAGTTGGACTCGACTGAGTGACTAAACAGCAACAATCACATGCATGTAAACCAGGATCTGATAGGCTAAAAGTTGTACTGATACTTTTGAAAGCACCGACCTAGACAGAAATGGAGAAACTTCTCACTGATAGAAAGCCAGTAACCAAATTGTAAACAAATATGGGTAGTGTCTGTGCGGACAAGCAGATAAGAAGATAAATGTCGAGTTTCTCTTAATTAGCCTTTCTTAATTAAAAACAGCAGCAGTATTGTGATCAAAATGAACTCTGGTGGGAGTGTGGTCACTTGGTCTTCTGAGTATCGCTGGAGGAAAATTAGATTTTTTTCCCCCTCTTAGGATGAATGGTGCACTAAAGGAGGAATAAATGGTGTCTGTGAGCGATGTCCCTTTGGTTTTTATCTGTGTGAGATGGATGTGCCTCTTGCCAGTCTCCCAATGGTGTGGGGGCAGACTTAGCCATCATTAGCACCCCAGGATGGATCCAATTCACTAATTACTTATGCTGTCCTGGTTCACTGAGATTTAAGTACCAAGTCAATCCCATTATCTGCAGTCTCCCAAGCTTGCCAGAGTCATCTGTCTTTCATGGAAAAGAAGAGCAAGGGTTATCAATTGGACCCCGCAAGACTTGGGATTTTCCGACTTTGGGAGAAGGCAAGATTAGTCCAGACTCGAGTCCAGGACCCTCTAAGCCGCCACTTTGGATGCGATAAAAGTAAACTGTGACAATTATCCGTGGCTAAGTGAAGAATGGGGAGGGGAAAAGCAGAGAGCAAAGGGGAGGGTGGAGGGAGGAGGAAAAAGGAGGGAGAGATAAAAACATGGGGAAGAGAACGCAGCCTCTCGGCCTGTGCTTTCAGGCAGCTCTTCCCATCGCTTCCGGGCTACAAATGACAATTCATCTGTTACAGACGCAGGATAGTATGGTTGGACCTCAGGTATTAAAATATACCGGGGCCCGAGGCCCGCTCCGAGAGGATGGGGGCCCAGGGAGGGGCCGCGGAGGGAGGAGCGGATGCAGGAGCCTCTCAATCAGCCTTGGGTGCTCCGGTACCGAGTAGGATTCCAGCAGCTCCGCGGGCCCTGGGCGGGTGATTGGCACCTGCTTGGCGGAGGGGAGGGCCCAGCAGCTATTGGAGGCTCGGCCGTGTTCATCTGCACAATTTAGGAAGCAGCAGTGTGGCTACTCATACAAAAAAGAATCTTCTGAGCAGCGTGACATCTCTTGGAATGGAATATTTGTCTTTACAAATGATTGCTCCGCTGCCAGCTCTTGACACGGTGCTCGCAAACATGTGTAATTGTTGGAAGTGTAATGACGATTATTTGCATATTTAATGTTCAAACAGTACTGAAGAAGCAACCCCGGCTAAACCTTTTAGGGGAACATTTGAATATGTTCAGCATCAGCCCGAGGGGTCCCAGGAAGGAGGGGGCATTCCCATGGAGAGCAGACACAGGGGTCATTGGCTTGAAGATCAAGGACACCACAGCCTCCGTGCTTGGATTTAGGGAGGCAGTGGTGCGCTCTGTACCCACGTGAGGCACCAGGTCACCAATGTGGGAAGGTGCTTTCTCTTGGCTCTAATTCAAACACAAGCTGCAGAATACCCTGGATCAGGCTGGTCTGACACTCACACTCACCTACTGTGAGCCCAGGAACAGTGGCCAGGAAAGTGGGGTAGAGCTCTGATGCTGTGGGCAGAATTCATGACACTTTTTATCCACAGGCATCACCCACCCATCAATGTACCCCCCCCAAAAAAATCATTCCTGAGGAATAGCCCAGATGCACTGTTACAATGGCGTTGTATTCAGAGTAGTAAGAAGAACATTTTTTTTTTTTCCCCTTAAAAAGTAGATGCCCTTCTAAGATTCTTTTCCAGCTTTTGCTTAGATGGATCATTGTTCTATGAACCTTCATTTTCCTCTGGTTGCTGACTAAAGTTACTGTGGTGAGCATAGCCATTCCCTTTTCCAGGGGACCTTCCCAACCCAGGGATCAAACCCAGGTCTCCTGTACTGGCTGCCGATTTCTTTGCCACTAGTGCCCCCTGGGAAGCCCAGGGCCCATGTGTGAAGTTAATGCTTTGTCTTTACAGCTGGGAGCACATGAATTTGGGAGGCACTCAGTGGTTGGGGAGGGGGTGCAGCATTTTCCCAAAGTAGGATCCAAGGTAGAAAACATGCCAAAAATACAGAACACAGAACCTCCCCTGAGCAAATGATGCTCACAGCACCAGATTTCTTACCAGTGATAAAGATACTGACCCTGGGAAGGAGGCGACCTGCCTTTCTGACGCTGAGCTAACTAGACCTTCACAGCAGGCCGACCTGCGCCTACCCACAGACGCGTAAAGCATCTTGAACAACTTGAAACTTGGAGATGGTGCTTCGTGCTCCAAATCAGCAGGAAAGGAGGTTTTAGATGCTGGTAATCATCTCAGGGAAAACACACCTCCCTGAAATCAATAGAATAATTTTTGATAATGTAGCCACTTGATCTGGTAATTTGTCCTTTCACCTGTAGTGAACGACTTGCTGGAGACTTTCCTGAGCTCTTTAGATGCCTCTTACTGGAGGCTATCCTGTCCTTGTCTTTCGAAGGAGGCTGGATAATGAGCTTTTGAGCTTCCTCTTGGCTCTCCACCCACCCTCAGCTTCCTCTGAGCTCCCCCCAGCTCCAGCCCAGAATCCCCTGCCATAACTCACTTGGGAATGAGCCAGGGCTCATCACCAACACAGACCTTGAAGGAGCGGCACCATTAACAGGACTCAAGTACCATTTTCTATCTTTTTTTTTTCTTTTTGGAGGTAGAAGGATACAGACCACTCTTCTCTTTATTTAAAAATTTCACATTTT
Organism: Raphicerus campestris; assembly: GCA_006410735.1. Lineage (NCBI taxonomy): Eukaryota > Metazoa > Chordata > Mammalia > Artiodactyla > Bovidae > Raphicerus > Raphicerus campestris. The sequence goes on from SJYW01008672.1 coordinate 1,925,743, forward strand.
GTTCATGGTAAATTTTTGCATTAACTTTGATTTTTAAAATTGTTTTATTGTGGTAAAAGTCACATAAGATAAAAGGTGCTCTTTGACCAGGCTTAACTGTAAAGTTTAGGGGCACCAAGTGCATGCACATTGATGTGCAGCTCCAACCATCACCCATCTCCCGAATTTTTCACCTTCCTAAACTGAAACTCTGTCCCCAGTGAACACTAAGTCCCTACTGCCTCTTCCCACCTCCCACCTGCAACTATCTCCAGTTTAGACTGCATCCTCCCAGGCACCGCTCTTGACAAAGCTGACTGTGGCTGGAAGTGACCTTGGATGTGGTGTGGCAGTGGCATGATTTACCTGTAGCAGGTGGGGTTGGCATGTTACCTTTCCTCCCTGTCAGACAGATGACTAATCCTTGAGGATTTGAAAAACACTTGAGTTTTCCTCCTGAGCATCAAAGCGATCAACCACTCTATAATAATATGAAGGATGTACCCACAGTGAAGGATCCTATAGTTCCAGACACTCTTCAGATTCATCTTAATTTTTGCTAACAACCTGATGAGATAGATACCATGGTCCCAAGCCCCCCCCCCCACCTTTTTTATGGATCAGGAAACTAAGGAATGGAGAGAATAAATGAGTCCAGTGTTCACAACTCACCAAGGATAACACTGTTAACTTCAGGCATTATATAAGGACGTGAAGACAGTCTCATCTCCCTGGATTCTTTTATTCCGGGATCGAAAGACTGCTTGCCGTTTAGTGTGTCAGTTTAGAGAGAGGCTCATGGGAAGTGGTGATGGCCACTGCTGACCCTGAGGGTGAAGTTCATTGCTCTCCTACAATCCAGAACACAGAAAGCGAAGGAATTCATTTTTCTTAATATAATATTAAACCAACCCTTGGGATACAAAGTGGAATTTTATTCCTTGTTAAATTCTTTGAAGAGCAAAATATTTAAAAAAACATATGACAATAATTAGCAGTATTTCTTTAGGGGTTTGTTGGTTTGACCTTAGCCTTTTAATCTGTCAAACTATGCTAATCGGCCTGACAGACAGAAAGATAAAATGCAGAAGTAGAAACACTAGTGGGAAACAGGAAAAGACAGGAGAGAGAGAGGAACCAAGGGTAAGTGAAGGGCTCGGCATCCACTCGTCACTGTGGGACACTTCCTGGGTGGCCCTAAAGGTCAGCGCTGGACACAGCGCTATTTTTATTCCAAGCAACTCACTACTTTTATTCTAAGCCCAGCAAAGTGAGGAAGCTCATTGGAGTATGTCACAGAAATTTCCTGGGAACTGAGTGTGAAATGTGTCATTGTTCAGGCACTGGTTCATGTCCAACTCTTTGAGACCCTGTGGACTATAGCACACAAGGCTCCCCTGTCCTTCACAATCTGCCAGAACTTGCTCAAACTTATGTCCACCGAGTCGGTAATGCCATCCAGCCATCTCATCCATGGTCACACCCTTCTCCTACTTCTCTCAATCTTTCCCAGCATCAGGGTCTGTTTCAATGTGTCAGCTCTTTGCATCAGTTAGCCAAAGCACTGGAGCTTCAGCTTCAGCATCAGTCCTTCCAAAGAATTTCCTTTAAGATTGCCTGGTTTGATATCCTTGCAATCCAAGAGACTCAAAAATCTTCTCCAACAAAACAGTTCAAAAGCATCAATTCTTCTGTGCTCAGCCTTCTTTATGGTCTAACTCTCATATCTGTACATGACTACTGGAAAAACCATAGCTTTGATTATATGTCAGCAAAGGGGTGAAATAAGATTATAGTTTAAAAATTTGTGAATGGGATGGGAAATACATAACAAGTCCTCATTGGAGATTCCAATTCATGGTGTCTGTAGTGCCAACGGAGTGCCTTATGTGAGTCTGTGGTTTTGGCAGAGCCATTTACTTCTCACCAAATATACATGGGCTTCCCTGATTTTTCAAATTTCCCTGTGCTGCAGGGGACTATAGGACTGGGTGAGTACAGCTGACAGATGTCATTTTTGAGTGAAGGTATTTAAGAGCTGTTGTGTGACCTTCCAGCCTTCTCTCCTGCCAAGGAGAATGCAGGGTTTGAAATTCAGATGGTCCAGCTACTGGGTGAACCATCTTTGATTTCCTGAATTTGCTGGCTATTGGGTAGAGCTTACAGAATTAGATATATGTACCATGAACAGGGCTTCCCTGGTGGCTCAGACGGTAAAGAATTTGCCTGCAATGCAGGAGACACAAGTTCATTCCCTAGGTGGGGATGATCCCCTGGAGAAGGCAATGGCAAGCCACTCCAATATTCTTGCCTGGAGAATTCCATGGATAGATTAGCCTGCTGGGCTACAGACCATGGGATCACAAAGAATTGGACACGACTGAGCGACTTTCAGTTCACTCAAAATGAGCAGATAAACTATTGCAGTCATACAACAGGACATTGAGTTCAGGATTCTTTTGTTACTTCAGCATTTTAAAGGCTACAGAAGCATATAAGTAACTATTTCTAATAACTGAATTACACATATCTTTTGAGTTCATATATCAGCAACCAAATTATTTAGTTTATTACTATGTGTCTCGGTAGCTCAGTAGCCCAACGGGCTCCTCTGTTCATGGAATTTTCCACACAAGAATGCTGGAGTGGGTTGCTACTTCCTACCCCATCTTCTCAGCCCAAGGATCAAACTCACATCTCTTGCATCTCCTGCACTGGCAGACAGGTTCTTTACCCTTAGTATCACCTGGGAAGCACAATTTATTTGCATAAATGGCAACTCACTCCAGTATTCTTGCCTGGAAAATCCCTGGTAGGTTACAGTCCATGGGGTCACAAAGAGTCAGACATGACTGAGTGACTAAACCAGGTAGAAAGATTAAAAGGGAAATTGCTGAATGCATTCATCATTGTAAACACTGTGTGAGATGCTTTAATAAGTCTTTTCACTTTGGACTTCCAGCAAAAAAGAGGTTAGATGTTGGCATTTCATCATTTCTAAAATAAAAAGGAAAAGGAAGCTCTGAGAGGATAAACAACTTGCCTGAGGATATATAGTCATTTTTCTGGAAGTTTATACATTTGTCTCTAAAATCTATGTTTTATGCTTTATATCCACCAAGCCCTCCTGGAAAAGCAAACTGAAGACTATTTTTGGGTCTTAGAAGTTGGGGAACAGATAGAATAATCTATTCACAATTTTAGAAGCCACGGATCCATGATTCTGTATTGAGGTTCCTCTGTAGGAATATCTCAACCCAACCCCCCCAAAACATTATTATTACTGGTTTCTTGATGAACCTTTAGATTTTTTCCTTTTACATATTCCACATATGGCACCATTATCCCAAATATCTCTTTTTATGTGTTGGACTATGTTTAATATGTAAAGCAAATTAGTCATTAATCAATTATAGCATTGCTATTATTATATTTCTCCCTCAAAAGTATGAAAATAATTTCATATACATATTTATGTATAAACATATACATATATGTACATGAGACCAGCGCTCAGTCACTCAGTCATGTCTGGCTCTTTGAGGCCGCATGGACTGTAGCCCAAAGGCTCCTCTGTCCATGAAATTTCCCAGGCAAAAATACTGGAGTGGGATGCCATTTCTTACTCCCAAGGATCTTTGGGACCCAGGGATGAAACCCGTTTCTCTTAGATCTCCTGAACTGGCAGGTGGATTCTTTACCACTGGTGCCACCTGGGAAGCCATATATGTGCATACACCCATGTGTATATAAATTATCCTCACCCAGCAAACACACCCATATACACTCACACCCATGTTACACATAAATGTACATGCCCACATTCAGTTTTACAAGTGAAGTGAAGTCGCTCAGTCATGTCCGACTTTTTGGGACCCCGTGGACTGTAGCCCACNCAGTCTTTCCTTAGCATCAGGGTCTCTTCCATCAGGTCTTCAAGTCAGGTGGCCAAAGTATTGGAGTTTCAGCTTCAGCGTCAGTCCTTCTAGTGAATATTCAGGGTTGATTTCCTTTAGGATTGACTGGTTTGATCTCCTTGATGTTCAAGGGACTCTAAAGTCCTTGCTCCAGTCTTGGAAATTATTAAACATTGGTAAAATTAAAGGTAATAGTCAGGGGCTTCCTTGGTGGCTCAGTGGTAAAGAGTCCACCTGCAAATTCAGAGTTTAATCCTCCATCTGGGAAGATTCCACATGTCACAGAGCAACTAAGCCCATGTGTCACAAGTACTGAGCCTGTGCTCCAGAGCCCGGGAGCTGCAACTATGGAGTCCACATAATGCAGTTACTGAAGCCTGGCTGCCCGTGAGCCTGTGCTTTGCAACAAGAGGAGGCGCTGCAATGAGCAGCCTGCACACGGCAACTGGAGAGTAGCTCTCACTCGCCACAGCTCGAGAAAAGCCTGCCAAGCAACAAAGACCCAGCACGGCCAAAAATAAATGCATTTGAGAAAAGTTATAATCAGTCCAGGCTCTATGGAAACAGTAACCCTTGTGTTGACAGACATAGCGCCCATGTGGGCAGAGGCATAGACCATGGAATGGGAAGAAGAGAACCTCCCCAGAGTATGATGAAACTTGACTGCAAGGACAGAGGTTAGATTTCAATATGAAGCTGGTAGAAATGTTTGAGCTGGGCAGAGGGTCCGGGACCAAGCGCAGAGGCTGTGCTTTGAGGTTTCACTCTTGCACAGCCTACAGGAAGGTTTGGAAAAATAAAGAGTCATAGTGCACAGGGAGCTACTGGTAACAGTTCAGTCATTAATATAATACCTTAGTGTTGGTCACTTTGTCATGTCCCACTCTTTGTGACCCTGTGGACTGTGGTCCACCAGGCTCCTCTGTCCATGGGATTTCTCAGACAAGAATACTGGAGTGTGTAGCCATTTCCTTCTCCAAGGGATCTTTCTGACCCAGGGATGGAACCCAGGTCTCCTGCATTGCAGGCAGCTTCTTTACCATCTGAGGCACCAGGAATTTAGTTAATATAACTTCTAGAAATGTGATTCAAGCCAGGATATTATCACCTTCTCTTGGAGAATGCCAGTTCCGTGAAGGACAGCATGATAACTCACTCCAGTGTTCTTGCCTAGAGAGTCCCAGGGACGGGGGAGCCTGGTGGGCTGCCTTCTATGCGGTCGCACAGAGTCAGACACGACTGAAGCGACTTAGCAGCAGCAGCAAACTGGGTGGATGGTCTTTTTAAGTCCTGGGCACTGTGTTTCGGGGCTTCCCAGGTAGAATCCAAATCCACCACTTGAAATATGGTTGTATTATTAGCATTTGCAAATTTTTTAAAAAATTGAGGTATACTTGTTTTACAATATTTTGTGAGCTTCTGTGTTCAATGAAGTGAATCAGCTATATGTATAAGTATATCCCCTCCCTGCGGAGCCTCCCCTGACCACATCCCATGCCTCTAGGCCATCACAGAGCACCAGGCTGAGCTCCCTGTGTTACCCAGCAGCTTCCTGTGAGCTATCTATTTCACACATGAGCTATCTATTTCACACATGGTAATGCACACACGTCACTGCTAGTCTCTCAGTTTCTCCCACCATCCCTCTGCCCCTGTGTGTCTCTATTCCTGCCTGCAAACAGATTCACCCATATCATTTTTTCAACATTCCTTAAGCTTTCGAAGGAAGGGTTCCTGAATAACGGAATCCAAAATGGCAATCAAGCCATAATCTTACTTGAGTTTCCTGAGACACAGTGTGTGCTAAGTTACCTCTGTCATGTCTGACTCTGTGCAACCCCTATGGACTGTAGCCTGCCAGGCTCCTCTGTCCATGGGATTCTCCAGGCAAGAATACTGGAGTGGGTTGTCTTGCCCTCCTCCAGGGGATCTTCCTAGCCAGGGATCGAACCTGCATCTCTTATGTTTCCTGCACTGGGAGGTGGTTCTTTACTGCTAGAACCACCTGGGAAGCCCCGAAACTCAGTGCCCAGGACTTAAAAAGACCATCCACCCAGTTTGCTGCTGCTGCTAAGTCGCTTCAGTCGTGTCTGACTCTGTGCGACCGCATAGAAGGCAGCCCACCAGGCTCCCC
>SJYW01008672.1:1965014-1990196 GCA_006410735.1 Raphicerus campestris
ATATTCAAAAGCAGAGACATTACTTTGCCCACTAAGGTCCGTCTAGTCAAGGCTATGGTTTTTCCAGTGGTCCTTGTATGGATGTGAGAGTTGGACTGTGAAGAAGGCTGAGTACCGAAGAATTGATGCTTCTGAACTGTGGTGTTGGAGAAGACTCTTGAGAGTCCCTTGGACTGCAAGGAGATCCAACCAATCCATTCTGAAGGAGATCAGCCCTGGGATTTCTTTGGAAGGAATGATGCTAAAGCTGAAACTCCAATACTTTGGCCACTTCATGTGAAGAGTTGACTCATTGGAAAAGACTCTGATGCTGGGAGGGATTGGGGGCAGGAGGAGAAGGGGACCACAGAGGATGAGATGGCTGGATGACATCACGGACTCGATGGACGTCAATCTGAGTGAACTCTGGGAGATGGTGATGAACAGGGAGGCCTGGAGTGTTGCGATTCATGGGGTCACAAAGAGTCGAACACGACTGAGCAACTGAACTGAACTGAACTGAACTGAAGAGGTTAAGAAACCTTTAAGATGTTTTAGGAGTTTAAGAGGATGAAAGAAGGAAGAAGAGGAAGAAAGCAAGGAAAGAGGGAGGGAGGGAAGAGATTGGGAGGAGAGAGAATAAACATGCAAAGTCCATTTGAAAAGGTGCAAAAAGGGACTTCCCTGGTGGTCCAGTGGTTAAGACTCCACATTTCTACTGCAGGGGCCACAGGTTCGATTCCAAGATCCCACATGTATGGCAAAAAATATGTGGTTCTAGCAGACGCCCAAAATGAATCGATTAGTAAATTAAATTTGGCTCTACATTTTCAAAACTTATGGCAAAAAAGGAACTAGATCATGAAATAGTTGTTTTATTACATTTAACAAATATTAGACACTTATTTTCGTAATTGTGCTTATTATGTTTAGAAGCACTTGTTCTGTTTCAACACATAGTTTATTCATGGTGCTAAAGATAACTGAACACAGATATTCACATTCCACTTGAGTAAGTCTCTGCTTTTGTATGATGAATATAATGTAAGTCAGTCTCTAGAGGCTTCTGAATTGAATTATCATATCAGTGATACCTTGTTATTAAAGACATCTTAGATTAAGATAAAATACCACTTGATACTGAAAGGTAAGCTGATCAACTAATTACTTGACAAGTTTCAAAAGAGATTCCTAGAAAACAAATAGAATGAAGACTTTTGAAATTGAAATATAATTATAAAGTAATGAAGATTATATAGCACAGTGATCCTGGAGTATTGACATTAAACAGTCAACCACGTGCCTGGGAGATGGTGTGAATTTCTGCAGGCAAAATGTTTTCTCGGGTCTGTCTAGGATGGCTTTGGTGGGCAAGACAGGATTTTGCTGTCTATGGGAGAGCCATGGGCATTGAACAACCTGCTCAGCAGTCAGAGTGACATTTTAAGCACACTCAGCTTGTGACTGTTCAGTCAGTTGACAGATGTCCGTAGGGCAGGAAAGAAGGAAGAATCTTATTCTCTACATATGCAGGGCAATGTTCTTCCCCCAAGAAGCTAATGTCATACAGGTCAATTAATCTCTCTGTCCTGGAAGAGGAAATGGCAACACGCTGAGTGTTCCTGCCTGAAAAATCCCATAGACAGAGGAGCCTGGCAGGCTGCAGTCCAGGGGTCAAAAAGAGTCAACAATCTCTCTACAACTTCAGTTTCTACTTTAGTTTGTCATCTGAAAATGGGAAAGATAATTTCTATCTCATTTATCCATTCACTGGACTTGTACTGCTGAGAGAACTAACAGACACAAGCTCCTTGCCCTTAATCTAGTACAGGAGACAGATAAGAAACAAATAAGGATGAGCAGGAGGAGAACGGGGTGGCAGAGGATGAGATGGCTGGATGGCATCACTGGCTCAATGGACATGGGTTTGAGCAGACGCTAGGAGATAGCAGGACAGGGAAGCCTGGTGTGCTGCTGCCCGTGGGGTCGCAAAGAGTCGGACAGGACTGAGCAACTGAACAACGGCAAAGGATGTAGTATATCCAGTTGATGGTCTCTGTAAATCCACATAAAGCGTGTCAGTGTGGGACCGCACATACTAGGATGCACATGGTTAGCACATTAAGGGGCCTTAGGGAGGACCTTATATGGAAAAGAATATTTGAGCAGAGAGCAGGGGATGCATGGCCGTCTAGAGAGAAACGGCTACAGTTTGAGTAAACAGTAGCTACAAAAGCCCTGAAGTGGGGGCTTTGTCACTTGTTGGAGAAAGAATGAGGACACTGTACCCAAGAGGAGATGAGTAAGAGGAAGTATGGCAGGGGATGAAATTGGAGAGGCATGAGGAAGCCATAAGCTAAAAGGACTCTGGCGAGTTCCCATTGCAGCAGAACAGAGTAGCCGGTATGTCTCCTTTTCACAAATAAAAATGCTGGACATGACATTCCAAACAAGCAAGAAGATCCTGAAAGATGATGCCTGGAGAAGGCAGGGGCAACCCACTCCACTATTCTTGCCTGGGAAATCCCATGGACAGAGGAGCCTGGCAGGATATAGTCCATGGGGGAGCAATGAGTTAGACATGACTGAGGGACTAACACTTTCACGTTTCATGGAGAATCCAAAAACAGTCCCGCAAAAATATGGCCAAAAGATATTTTCGAAGGTGCACCAACAAGCAAGGGAAGGACAGTGCTTTGGACTGAGTTGTACACATCCTTCCCCTGAAATTTTTTAGGCTGAAGTCCTATTCTCCAGACAGAGGGAACAAAAAGAGGAATTTTTAGAGTGAGGATACAGTATTGTTCCAAGTACCAACCTATTTTTCTAATTGGAAAACTCTTAATAACACTGGCTTCATTGGGGGACATTTGTTATGCTGTAGAAACCACGCAAAGTGCTTTATATGGACTTCTGTGTTTAATCTTTAAATTGAATCTATGAAATAAAGTCTATTATTTTGATTTGACCTCCTGCAGGTAAACTGAGTCCTAGAGAGTCTAAATAGCTTTGTTTCCAATGATCAGGCTAATGCGTGAAAGAGCAAGTTCTCAGTAACTATGAAGCCAGCATGAACGCCAGCTTGTCCTGTTTTGTGACTTCAGCCTCCCCGCCGGCTCTCTCCCTGGTCCCCACGTCCTAGTGAAATGGAGCAGGACCCCATGGTCCTTGCCCACCCCCACATCCTCTGCCTGCCTTTTCTCTGTGGAAAACTTGAGTCCAAGAATAAATTTAATCAGAGAAATGAGAAAATGCAGAAACAAAGGGAAATAGTCGGAGGAGACCAGGTAATAATAATGTAGTTGTTAAGCACAGTCAGGGACGCTGAGTTCCTTGCCAGGGGCTATAGATAATATCCGCAGCCATACCCTGTGAGCTGTCTTACAGAGACTGAAACCGCCACCAGGTGGAAGATGTTAATCGCGTGGTGACCAGACTGTAGCTGTGACATAAGCTGCCCCAACACCAAGAGCTGGCCCCAAAGACGCGGAGACGCACTGACCCTGGAACGGAAGACAGCCAAGATGACCAATCTGAAGATGACTGGCAGAGCTGACTGTGCTGTTCTTCACATAGCCCCGCCCTCAGCCTCTAAGAACTCCTGCCCCACTGGCTGTCAGCAGGGGTGGTAATGGGCCTTTGCCCTCCTCCAGGGTTGCCAGCACCNCTGTCTTACAGAGACTGAAACCGCCACCAGGTGGAAGATGTTAATCGCGTGGTGACCAGACTGTAGCTGTGACATAAGCTACCCCAACACCAAGAGCTGGCCCCAAAGACGCGGAGACGCACTGGCCCTGGAACGGAAGACTAGCTGCACTTAAAGCAGCCAAGATGACCAATCTGAAGATGACTGGCAGAGCTGACTGTGCTGTTCTTCACATAGCCCCGCCCTCAGCCTTTAAGAGCTCCTGCCCCACTGGCTGTCAGCAGGGGTGGAAATGGGCCTTTGCCCTCCTCCAGGGTTGCCAGCACCTGAAATAAAGCAGACTTCCCTATCCACCCACCTGGCCTCTTTGTTGACTTTTGGGCAGTGAGCACCCGGACCCCACGTTAGGTAACCCTAGGACGGACTTCCTCTTCCTTGACGTGTCTTTTGATTTCTCATTTCTATTGCGTTGTTCATGTCAGCGTCTACCTGAACAGGCTTCCTTCCAGCCCCTTTCTAGCCAGCTCTTCCTCATGAGTGAGCTGGTTTGGGTTCCTCCTTATAAGTATGCTCTCTGCATCCTGCTGGGCTCACGCATTCATCCCCACCTGGATGAGTCGTCACTTCTTAGAACTGATTGGAAACAAATATTTTGTGCACTTTTGATTACCAGGCACATTCACTTCAACACAAGTCCTCAAAATCATCTGTGATTTTTAAGGACATGTTGGTAAACCCATCTTGTCTCATGTTCCCCTACTCAGAAAACTCTCTGGAACTTTCAGAGTGCATAAGTAAGGCACTGATGACAACCCATCCTCTCCAATTCCTTTGCTTTTGTGTGACAGTTGACAGGCAAATCAGTACACCTTCACTTTAGCTGATGAAGATTATTCTAGAACTCACAGGATACTAACAGGAAAAGAATAATTCAGACCTTGGTGTGTTGGCATGTGTAGAGGGAGAGGAACGATGCAAAGAAAATAAGCAGAGAAAAAGGGAAAGAATTTAGTGTCGTGGACTCAGAATCTCATATGTACGTGTGTGTGTGTGTGTATATATATACATACACACATATATGTATATATATACACACTCATGTATATATATATAGGTTTTCCAGGTGGTGCAGGTTGTAAAGAGCCTGCCTGCCAATGCAGGAGAAGTAAGAGATGCAGGTTCATTTCCTGGGTTGGGAAGGTCCCCTGGAGGACGGCATGGCAACCCACTCCAGTATTCTTACTTGGAGATTCCTGTGGACAGAGGAGCCTGGCAGGCAACAGTCCATAGGTTTGCACAGATTCAGACATGACTAAAGTGATTTAGCATGTATACACACACACACACACACACACACACACATGTATGAAAGTGTTTATTTATTGGGCCAAGATCCAGAGTATGAACTCAGTTAGGTACCATCTAGCCACTTCTAACAGCTGCCTGCAAGCTGTGGATCCTTCACAGATGAGAAATATCATTGTACACACCTTTTCAGAGAGTCCCCTATCATGGGGGTAGGTGGTAGAATGGGTATTCAGTAATTTGGTTGATTCTGTCAATTTCATTCCCATGTTAAAAGATTTTTTTTTTAAAGCAACAACCATTGCAATGGGATTTTACAGTATGAGAGAGAAATGCAATTCCAAACACGAGGAAAAGGGGGAACTTATACCTAAGGAGTGGGGCATGTGTATGTGTGTGTGTGTAGGGGGGCGTCAGTGGGTGGAAAATCACTGGGGAGAAACACCCAGGGGAAAAGGAGGGATTCTGGCTAAATCGGATGGTGGAGGAGATACCTGATCAATGTTCAGGATGGCCAGAGAGCAAAGATGGGAGATTCTGGTAAACTAAGAAGGTTCTTGCTAAACTTCAACAGCACATAGATGGCCATGGAAGCCCCCAGACAGGGCCTCTAAGAAGAGAATTCAGAAGCCCATGAGTAGAGTTTGGTCAAGCAGAGAATCTTTGAAGCATGGAATCCAAGATAATTTCAGAGACAAACAGTCCTGAGCTCCCCCAGGCCCCTGCATTTTAGCTGGTGTGTCTGCGAACACACTTCTTTATTCACACCTGCATCTTCATCTGGATCGAAGCCACAGCCCGTTCACACAGGGAGGCCAGGCACCCCAATGAGCTGCGCATCTGCTCGCTGGAGATGAGGCCCATCTGTGAGATGGATTCGGGTGAGATGCATCTGGGTGCCACTGAGCACCTTTCAGAGGAAACACGTTCATGGAAAAACAAAATGAACTAAGCCCCATTTTCCCTTCTCCTCCTAACAGTCTGTGGCAATTTCCTCAGCTGGTGTGCCTCTGAGCATGAATGACGGGGGAGACAAATGATTCTTTTCAATGGCTATTGCATGTGAGAACAATTCAGTTCTGGAACTTCCTGCCGAAATTGTGCGCTGTTGCTGCATCATCTGCAGTAGGCGGTCACCTCTTCCACAAAGTGTCTTCCACTGAGCCTTTAGAAGCGACTTCACTCCAGAATTATCTCCCTTCCGTCACTAAAGCATGGGCAACCGTTATCTGAGATGTACTTATCCACACACCAGTTGCATGGTTTAAATACAATGCGAAGACAAATATAGAGTGTTTCCACACTCCAGAGTGATGAAGATTGTAATGGAAGAATCGCATAAGAAAAGTGGCACACCTGGTTTGCTGATAGAAAGCCAGAAGTGGGAAGGAATCTTTTAGTAAAAAAAAAAAACAACCCAAAACTGATACATAATAATTGCTCTGAGTGTTGTGGGAATATGCACCAGAGTCTCCTTTCTTCTTTAGTTTGAAACAGCAACGTTTGTGTATGATAGCTAAACCATTTGTTGAGAATAGATAAACTTATAGTGGTGAGAGAGAACTAGTTGTATTTTAACATATAACTAATTTAAGATTAGGCTTTCCAGGTGACTCTGCCTGTCAAAGCAGGAGATGCCGGAGACAGTTCAGTCCCTGGGTCGGGAAGATCTTCTGGAGAAGAAAAATGGCAAGCCACTCCAGTATTATTGCCTGAAGAGTCCCACAGACAGAGAAGCCTGGCGAGCTACAGTCCATAGGGTTATAAAGAGCTGGACATGACTGAAGACACTTAGCCCATACACATGTGTCCAATAACACATACATGCTCTATGTATGATTTCTCTGTATAAACTTTTGATTTCTCTCTGGATTCTGTGAAGGACAGCCTCAGGTCATTCCCATCTAACTACTTTTTCTTTATATGGATTTAAATATTTTCTCTGAATGTAATAGGATATTCTAAGGCATAGTTATAGACAAGGTGGGTCCAGTTGCCTTCCCTCAAAAGAACTTGCAAACATAATTTATTAAGGGTTTCATGTCAAAGTAGAGTGAGCCACGTTCTCAGAACAAACAATTCTCCATCCAGTAGGATTATTGAAGGAATGATGATTTTTCTATACTTTCAACTTCCATTGTCAATAAAATATCTATTAACATTCCCACCTTTGCAGAAAGAAGCAGTTTACGGTGAGGCACAATTTCTGAGACCTTTATTTTAGAACCTGGGAAAGCCCAAGTTTGCTTTAATTCTTTGCTGTCTTTTCTTTTACTTGTGTTCATTCAGTTCTTGTCAGACACAAAAGCTGTACTTCCTTCTGTGTGTAATATTGCATATAGCGGTGGGGGAGTTTGTAACCTGGGTACCAGACTGTTCTGATTTCAGGAACTATTGTTTAATGTACTCAGTGGCCTGAGAAACAGAGCTGAGAATTCATCTTAAGGGTGAGAAGAATAGCTCACAAAACAGCACTAACATGGTCAACATTTAGCACTATTACCTAAAAAACCAAAAAACTATAGCTACCTGGTGAAAAACATTGGTGATAACATATCACATAGTACGTGTAAACTAAGTGCTGTGTGATATTTCTCTTGGGTTTAAAAGACACTGAATTTCTTACAGAATATCTGAAAAGGTTAAAGACTGTCTCAGGAAGAATAATTAATAATGTAGACTTTTTTTTTAAGCATATTACCTGAATTGAAGTTGGTGATGGTAATCACTATGAAAAACTGGATAAACACTTTTCCTGACTGAATTCAAGAAGCATACTTCCCTGGTAGCTCAGCTGATAAAGAATCTGCCTGCAATGCAGGAGATCCTAGTTGGATTCCTGGGTTGGAAAGATCTCCTGGAGAAGGAATAGTCTACCGACTCCAGTATTCATGGTCTTCCCTGGTGGCTCAGACACTAAAGAATCTACCTGCAGTGAGGGAGACCTGTGTTCAATCCCTGGATTGGGAAGATCCCCCGGAAGAGGGCATGGCAACCTACTCCACTATTNTTTTCTCTGAATGCAATAGGATATTCTAAGGCATAATTATAGACAAGGTGGGTCCAGTTGCCTTCCCTCAAAAGAACTTGCAAACATAATTTATTAAGGGTTTCATGTCAAAGTAGAGTGAGCCACGTTCTCAGAACAAACAATTCTCCAGTAGGATTATTGAAGGAATGATGATTTTTCTATACTTTCAACTTCCATTGTCAATAAAATATCTATTAACATTCCCACCTTTGGAGAAAGAAGCAGTTTACGGTGAGGCACAATTTCTGAGACCTTTATTTTAGAACCTGGGAAAGCCCAAGTTTGCTTTAATTCTTTGCTGTCTTTTCTTTTACTTGTGCTCATTCAGTTCTTGTCAGACACAAAAGCTGTACTTCCTTCTGTGTGTAATATTGCATATAGCGGTGGGGGAGTTTGTTACCTGGGTTCCAGACTGTTCTGATTTCAGGAACTATTGTTTAATGTACTCAGTGGCCTGAGAAACAGAGCTGAGAATTCATCTTAAGGGTGAGAAGAATAGCTCACAAAACAGCACTAACATGGTCAACATTTAGCACTATTCCCTAAAAAACCAAAAAACTATAGCTACCTGGTGAAAAACATTGGTGATAACATATCACATAGTAAGTGTAAACTGTAAGTGCTGTGTGATATTTCTCTTGGGTTTAAAAGACATTGAATTTCTTACAGAATATCTGAAAAGGTTAAAGACTGTCTCAGGAAGAATAGTTAATAATGTAGACTTTTTTTTTAAGCATATTACCTGAATTGAAGTTGGTGATGGTAATCACTATGAAAAACTGGATAAACACTTTTCCTGACTGAATTCAAGAAGCATACTTCCCTGGTAGCTCAGCTGATAAAGAATCTGCCTGCAATGCAGGAGATCCTAGTTGGATTCCTGGGTTGGAAAGATCTCCTGGAGAAGGAATAGTCTACCGACTCCAGTATTCATGGTCTTCCCTGGTGGCTCAGACACTAAAGAATCCATCTGCAGTGAGGGAGACCTGTGTTCAATCCCTGGATTGGGAAGATCCCCCGGAAGAGGGCATGGCAACCTACTCCACTATTCTTGCCTGCAGAATCCCCATGGACAGAGGAGCCTGCGCAGTCCATGGGGTCGCAAAGAATCAGACATGACTGAGTGACTAAGCACACAGCTCACATACTTTTAAAAATGTGATCTCAATATCTCAGTTTTAAATAAGAATAGTTGAAGATAGAATATTGTATATATTCAAGAATTGAGTATAAAATACGAAAACATCAACAACAATATTGCTAGCACTAAAATTGAGAAGAAAAAAATGATTTAACCCTTTTCAGAATGATCCAGGAGTTTCCAAGTATAAAAGTGTTAGGCACTCAGTCGTGTCCAGTTCTTTGCAACCCCATGGACTCTAAACCGTCAGGCTCCTCTGTCCATGAAATTCTCCAGGCAAGAATATTGAAATACATAGCCATTCCCTTCTCCAGGGAATCTTCCTGTGCCGGGGCTCAAACCTGGGTCTTCTGCATTGCAGGCAGATTCTTTACCATCTGAGCCACCAGGAAATAAAGGTTAACTTTCTAGTAAATGAATAATAATAATATAAAAAACCTCACTGATATGTTGAGAAAAAAGGAAATGAACCACTAATGTTCACTCTTTAAAAAAAAACAAACACACTTTTTATTTTATGTTGGGGTATAGCCAATTAACAATGTTGTGATAGTGTCAGATGAACACACTGTTCACTCTTGATCTAAACAATATCATTTGTTCCAGTGTATGCTCATCATCTTACTGGTTTTAAACCATATTCCTGCAGCTTCTAGGACTCTCTTCTCCCCTCACCTAAACATCTAAGCATCAAGACACTTGTGTTGCGTTTTACATAGAAAAAGAAAAATTAGAAACATGGTACAGACACGTGAACACACATTCATTTGCTCTATGTCACATTATTAAAAGCAATTTTCTAAGCATTTCAGCCTAACAAATAATCTTAGTGCATTTTTAAAAAATAAAGCCTTCAAATATATATGGTCAGCGTTATTCACACTGACTAATGGAAAGCCATTATCTCCCTTGCAGGCGTACACAATTGCAAAACCATCTGCTCCTGGCCAAAGAACCTTCATCCTAACCTCTGGAATTGTGCAGTGCCCCCTCCCTGGTGCTATTCAGCTTGCATCTCTGTAACTTCCCTATTCTTCCCACCCCTTCAGTCCTACATAACTTAGCAAGCACCGTGTTCCCCTCATCAGATAGTATTACACTCCATTCTCTGCTGAATGCAGCCTTGACCCATCTCGAGATCTTTCGCTTCTATTTTCTGGCAGCTTCATCCAAATAAGACTGTTGTTATTCATCCCATTGCCAGCATTCCTTCTGTGTCAGCCAAGGCTCTGTCTCTAGCCTTTTCCCCTCTATACTTCCAAGAAGCCAACCAGCTTGCAATTCTCTCTATGAAGTCAGTGGAAACTGCACACTCATAGCAGCTGTTGGGGGCACAGAGTGACAGAAGAAATCAGTCAAGAATGGATGAGCACATTATCAATAATATCAGCGTGTTAGGACCTCCGCTCAGCTAAGTGGTTTGCAAGAGCCTACTTAAAGTGATTAGTTAGAAAAAAAAAAAGCTGTAGACTTAGCTTCTGCACACTCAGCTTTCTAAACTGATTATTATTATTTCATACATAGAGAAGAAGGAAGAAAGACAATTCTTTCCTAGGGAACAGCAGAATATGAGTAAGATGTTCCGGTAAGCTTAAACTGCTATCACGTTGATTTGCACATTTTGCAGCAGCTGAACGCTAATGTTTAAAAATGGTCGCACTCACAAAGAGCTTCGCCAGCCCACTCCAGTATTCTTGCCTGGACAATCCCATGGCCTGAGCAGCCTGGCAGGCTGAAGTCCATAGGATATCAAGGTGTGAGAGGCGACTCAAGCGACGCAGCACGTACGTACGCACGCACGCCCAGCATAGACTCAGTAAGACCAACTTTTAGCATACAGCTAAACATCTCTTTCCCGAGAACTCTCCGGCCGTTGGAGTCGTGGGTCCTGACACCAGATCCATGCTGTTAACCTCTGTTCATGTTCTTGATTTCAGATCCGGAAGTGAAGTGAAATTGCTCAATTGTGTCTGACTCTTCGTGACCCTACAGACTGTAGCCTGACAGGCTCCTCTGTCCATGGGATCTTCCAGGCAAGAATACTGGAGAGGGTTGCCATTGCCTTTTCCAGGGAATCTTCCTGACTCAGGCACCGAACCCCAATCTCCCTCATTGCAGGCAGATGCTTTATGGTCTGAGCCACCAAGGAAACGCAGAGCTGGTGGTTAAGAGCCTGGAAAGCTGGACACTAAGCGCACGCCTGGTTCCACTATTTGCTAACTGGGTCACTAGGAACAGCTTATTTCTTTTCAGTGTCCTCCGTTACCCCATCTTTCTTTAAAGTATTTCTTTATTTGTTTGGCTGCAGTAAGCCTTGGTTGTGGCACACAGGATTTTCCTTCCTGCTACAAGTGAGGTCTTTAGTTGTGCATAAGGGATCTAGTTCCCTGACCGGGGATTGAACCTGGGCCCCCTGCATTGGGAGCGTGGAGTCTTAACCACTGGACTTCCAGGGAAGCCCTGAAATAAAGTTTTTTGAAAAACGGGAAAAGAAGCTAAGCTCTGAATTTATTTACTGTCTTCTATGAATAAACTGGATTGTATAATCATCTGAATTAGGTATTCTCTTTAGAGAACAAACTTCGAATGTATAAATAATTTTTTTAAAAAGAAAAGATTTGTAGTGAAAGTTTGTAAAATTCAGATTTTATCCCCGAGATGTTTAATGATACCCTTGCAGGTACTGGAAGCAGTAAGGATAAAATCATGCTTGACTCACCTGTTCCCTTTCTTTCTATTTATACCCACCTCTGTGATCAGGGCTGACTCAGCAGTAAAGAACCAGCCTGCCAGTGCAGGAGATGCAGGAGACATGGGTTCGATCCCTGGGTTGGGGAGATCCCCTGGAGAAGGAAATAGCAACCTACTCCTTCTTTCTTGGAAATTCCACGTACAGAGGAGCCTGGTGGGCTGCAGTCCAGGGGGTCACAAAAGAATTGGACGTGACTGAGTGACTAAACAACAATTGGGCTGAGGACACATTTGCCTTCTGGCTTTCAGGCTTGGTTTGGTAATACCAGTATAACTTTCTTATTTCTGACTAGTAGAATTTAAGATCTGGCCAGTAACTAAGTAGTAGGAAAGAAAGTGTATATATTTTCACGGGAAACACCCACATTTTTTTCTTATGTACTGTTTATTTAATTCCTTCTACTTTTGCATTTTCCAGTTTACCAACTTCAAGCATAAATGGGTTCTGAGGTGCCTCATTAAATTTTGGACTTTAAGCCTCTGTCATTACTCCCCACACATATACACAATAGCATATTCAGAAAGCATATTCCATGGCAATATGTGATGTAATTAAAGTACTTTCTGGTTCTTTACCTTAAAATACTGTCTGGTTCTTTGTGTCCTGGGAGTGACTTGGAGCTGAGTCAGGAGGGGAGGCATCTGATTAGCTCAAATATCTTCTTCAACAATGTTGTCCAGGGCTTCCCTGGTTGCTCGGTGTTAAGAATCTGCCTGCCAATGCAGGAGACATGGGTTCGATCCCTGGAACAAGAAGATTTCCACATGTTGCCATGCTGCTTCTTCTGGCCTGGGATTAGGATGAATTGCCTGGAGCTGTAGCAGCCACCTTGACCCTCAGATAACTGTAATGATGGTAGAGATTTGGTCATCACTGCCAGTCCCATTGCCAAGTCTTTCTTTCCCAGAAGATCAGGAATACTGAGTAGGAAACACTTCTAAGAATTGAACAGTGGATAAAGATGTTAAAATCTTGACTTAAGACTTTGTAAAGGATGCTAGATTCACATAGGACGTTTCCATTTCCCCATAACCACAAACCTAAATACAATATGATGCATGCTATTTTACAACATTTTTAAACATGTTCTGCAGCCAACCACCATCATTTGCTTTTAATGCCAGGGATTAGAAATTTTCAATTTCATTAGTAGATACAATGGTGACCACTAATGGCTTTTTAATAAGCACTGTTCTATGTATATTATCACATTTTATTATTATAATACTCTCATAGAGTAGGCATTATTATCTCTATTCTATAGATCAGGAGACTGAGATTAAAAGGAATAAAGTGATTTGCCTAAAGGGAATAAAGTGATTAGCCAAGTGTATTCAGTTTGTATTTATTAATAGTTTGTCATTACTGAAACCAGGACTTAAACACAGAGACTTAATATTGCTGACCCAAACCTAAGACGTTGACTATAATCTTGTGTTGACTTCCCCAGATTGACAAGCCTGTGCATTATCTTATTTAGCACTTGTCTGGCCTTAAATTCTCAGAATAGTAATGTTTCTGTAAACGCCACAGTTTTTACTTTTGAGTCTAGCGCACGTGTGCTAAGTTGTTTCAGTCGTGTCCAACTCTTTGAACCCCATGGACTATAGCCCACCAGGCTCCTCTGTCCACGAGATTCTCCAGCCAAGAGCATTGGAGTGGGTTGCCATGCCTTCTCCAGGGGATCTTCCTGACCCAGGGATCAAACCCAACTCTTTGATTGTCTTGTGTCTCCTGCAATAACAGGCAGATTCTTTACATGTGTAAAATAAAAGCTATTTTGTTCATTTATTCTAGAGCAAGAATATACCCTCCACCGGCCTTTATCTCTCCCCAAAGTGAGTGAAACATGGCCCCATATTATAAAAAACACTGTATTCATTGGTTTTTGGCAACATTTCTAAATCGTTCCCTCTCTCTTGCATTCTGTTCGGCTTGTAGATACTGCTTTTTTTTTTTTTTTTTGGCTGAATCAACATGTGAACCTCATTTTGTAGGATTTGTTAAAAATATAATTAAAATGTTGTATAAAGGTTTAGGCCAAATTGGCCTGGATCCTAGAACACACTCTAAGCAAAACCTCAAGGAATATATGTTCATAGAAAAGGTTTGCTCCCTGGGATTCCCTCCGGCTTGCTTTAACCTGGTATTTTGCTTATTCTGCTATGAAATTCCTCAGAGGAGTGAAACAGTAGCTTGCCTCATTAAGGCTCATCATTTACAAGATGTTGACAAATGTTGGCATTTATACTGTTAACAAAATAAATGTGAGAAAAATGACCATTTGGCATAGAGAGTTCCATGCAAAATGCAAGCATGGCTGAGAATGAGGATGATCTGTTGGAGTGTCTTAAGCAGCATCATTCAAGGCCACAGATTGGAATAAATATGTTTTGGAAATAATAATTATTTCTTCTTTGCCCCACAAATATAATTTTTCATTCTTGTTGGCAGTGGGCAGAAAGAGTAGTTCAAGACGTAATCAAACTTAGAACCCAAGAGAAACAACCCTATAGATATTGTTTGCTGACATTTTTCAACTCAAAGTTTTACGGTTTTTCCCATTTGGAAGAAAGTTATTATTTTTGCTTACTTTTTCTTAACACTTTGTGATGCTTTTCATACTGTGTGTAGCTATCTTAAGGGNACATCCCTATAGGTGCTACAATAGTCCTTGCCCTGCAGGGGACCATAGGTTTTAAAAAATGATTATTATTTAGCATAGTTTCTAAATATTATTATTTACCACAGTCTCTAAGTTTGCCACAATTATGAACCCTCCAAGCATCACACTTTTCTGAGATTAATTAGCAAATCAACCTCCTTCAATGATAGCACATGAAATAGGTTGGAAAGGGCACTTCCTCCCATAAACTCTTTTTTTTAAAAAAACACTAAACCTTTTCATTCTTACAAGGGTCAATTAAAGATTTAATATATTCTCATCTGAAAATGAATTGTGTGGATCTCAACAGCCTATTAGTGACAATTGGACAAAAGCAACCTTTACTATTTTTTTTTTGAAGTAGGTACAAATAGCATGCATCGAAAAGGAGGTAAATTGTAAGTCAGGGAAATTGAAGTTAGCAAGGCATTTAAAGAAGCCAAGTTATTGCAAAGAGCTCTTAAGCTAATTATCCTCAGAATAGGAGCTGCTTTTTGGCTCATAAAAGATAGCACCTCCTTCAAACAGGTATAACTGGAGTAGCATTGTCTAACCAACTCTGAGTTCTCTATGTGACCACTTAGAGGGGATTTTAGGCAGCCCATGGAAACCTGAATGTCTCTAAAGTGGTACCCCATTTTAGAGCAATTTCTTGAAACATCATTGAAGGCACTTAAGCTTCAATACTAATCTCTGGTGAAAATACAGATATCCATCCCATGGGAAGGATGATTTTTTTAAGCTGCTTCCTGCCACTTCTAGTTGATTGAAAGAAACGGGCTAAAATCAGATTCTAAGAGAAGGGATGGAAGCAGAGACTACAGTCTCTAGATATTCAAGGGTGAAAAGTTCCTGATTCTAAAGACCCCATTCTCCTGTGGTTGGGAAAGGATAAGCTCTGTCTAAGGCCATTCAGCCTAGATTTCTTTTTTCTCATTCCATGAATATATGTTTAGATAGGATTGGAGTTCCTTGGTGGTTGGTGTTCTGTCACTAAGTCATGTCCCACTTTTTGCAGCCTCATGGACTACAGCACACCAGGCTTCCTTGTTCTTCACTATCTCCCTGAGTGTGCTCAAACTCATGTTCATTGAGTCGGTGATGCCATCCAGCCATCTCATCCTCTGTCACCCCCTTCTTTTCCTGCCCTCAATTTCCCCCAGCATCAGGGTCTTTTCCACTGAGTCTTTCTCTTAGCATCAAGTGGCTAAAGTACTGGAGCTTCAGCTTCAGATCTGTCCTTTCAATGAATATTCAAGCTTGATTTCCTTTAGGATTAACTGCTTTGATCTCCTTGCTGTTCAAGGAACTCTCAAGAGTCTACTCCAGCACTACAGTTCGAAAGCATCAATTTTTCACTGCCCAGCATTTTTTATGGTCCAACTCTCACATCCATACCTGACTATTGGAAACAGCATAGCTTTGACTATATGGACAAAGTGATGGCAAAGTGATGCCTCTGCTTTTTAATATGCTATCTAGGTTTGTCATAACTTTTCTTCTAAAGAGCGTCTTTCAATTTCATGTCATAACTTTTCTTCTAAAGAGCGTCTTTCAATTTCATGGCTGCAGTCACCATCCA
This sequence comes from Raphicerus campestris, assembly GCA_006410735.1. Lineage (NCBI taxonomy): Eukaryota > Metazoa > Chordata > Mammalia > Artiodactyla > Bovidae > Raphicerus > Raphicerus campestris. The sequence continues at coordinate 1,981,116 of SJYW01008672.1, forward strand.
TAGTGATTTTGGAGCCCAAGAAAATAAAATCAGTCACTGCTTCCACTTTTCCCCATCGATTTGCCATGAAATGATGGGACCAGATGCCATATCTTAGTTTTTTTTTTTTTAATGTTGAGTTTTAAGCCAGCTTTTTCATTCTCGACTATCATCCCCATCAAGAGACTTCTTTGTTCTTCTTCACTTTTTGCCATTAGAGTGGTATCATCTGCATATTGGAGGTTGTTGATATTTCTCCCAGAAATCTTTATTGCAGCTTATAATTCATCCAGCCTGGCATTTCACTTATATACTCTGCATTTAGGTTAAATAAGCAGGGTAGCATTAAAAGCAGAAAACATTTTCATAATATTAATTCAGTTGCCAGGTATGTGGATTTCACCTTGGACTTTTAATAAACTACATGTGAAGAACTGGTAAAACAGATCTGGAAATTTCAGAGCAGAATGCAAACCAATGTGAATTTCCATCCAACTCAATACTGAATATTTCAAAGATACTAATTTTAGAGCAGCCTAACAGTTAACTCTATTGAACTTTACCCACTTCTCTGCTTTTTCCACCAGCAAAACTTTTTCTTCACTACATTTCTTGCAATGTGTCTGGGTTATGTATCAAAATTTTAACTCTAAATGATAACAGCATGGTTACAAAACCCAGATTTGTCTTGAAGCTGTAATCCTCAACTCAACACCAACCATATCATGAAAGTTTTTCTTTCCACAGAGATATTTAAAACTGACGTCATTATATTGAAGATAACAAATATCTATCTGAACAACTGAGCATCACAGTGGCAACAGAAGATAACAGTGCAGATGTCCTCAGCTGAAAATTTCAGCTTCTATTTCTAGATGGCTTTCTTCTTTATGCTAATTATTTGTAACAGGGCGAAGTGTCGTTTTCTTTGATTGTGGATGGAGAGAATGACAAAGGATGAACCTCTTGAGATGACAGCCTGACAGCCTTTAAATCAAGGAGAATCTCTTTCTTAGCAAGCATGAAGATTAAACCGACTAATGAATCAATGCCTTCTACCATCTACTCCTGAGAGAACACATCAGACCCCATCAACAATGGTCAGGTTGGGGAACATTCTTTCCTGGCAACTGGCAAGTCTCTTATTGTGTTGAAAGTCTTGTTCTTCTCTCGGAAATCACGCTATTTCATGAAGGCAGATATCACTCCACGTAATTTTATATTCTTCATCAGGATCGACGAGGTAAGAGCTTTTCAAGCAACATAGAATTTAAAAACTGCGGTTGTATGTCATATTCTAAAATCAGTTTCCTTCCTCCTAAAGTCAACTTTATTTTTAATAGAAACCTTTTTATTCTCCTCTTCTAAATTTTTCCAAAAAGCAGTATCTGAGACACCAACTGCCTTCAGAGTTCTCTAGAAATGCCTTGGCCTGTCACCATTCTGTGAGTTTGAATGCAAATTTTAAGAACACTTAAGTCTTAAAGCTTTCAAGACTGTTCTGAGTCATACTCTTTCTCACCTCCCTGTATATCTCTGGATTAATCATCATTTCTGACGCATTTCTTTTGAAGTTGTTAATTTTATTTGAGACAATGGCATATCCTCAGTACATAGAGAAGCATAAATGCAGATTTTTCCCCTCCTCCCCCGTAAGACAGTATTATTCTGAAAAATAGAGTATGTGAAAGTATTACTGAAGTTACAAAGCAGATATTAAATTTTTATTCTAAAATGAATCCCCATGATGCATATCTTAATGAACAGGAGATATGAATTTCTTTTAATTAAACACTTCATTGTTTCAGTTAAACAAACTTCATTTTGTTTTGTTGCCATCCTTTAAGTATGAGGAACTTTTGTCTCCCACATTCTGCTATTTCCTGTTGCTTCTCTGCTGACATTTTGCAAAGGAAGAGAAAAGCAGACTCTGAGTGTACATGGCTTATTTTAATACAATATTAATATCTGATCCTTGACACATTAAATGACAAGACATGCCATCATGGACTCACTACTATTTAACATTGCAGAGCAGAACTCTAATTCATATTATTCCCTGAAACATTTGTGAGCAGTAAGCATGACGGAATAAGAATTAGTTTAGCTTGGAAAGGCAAAATGGTTTCATTTCTAGTGTAGAGATATATCATATTTCTAGATCAAAACTATCGATTCCAGGGTCACCAGAAACCAATTTACAAAATTTTATTAGCTATTGATCTATCTATATTAACTTTTAAATATATGCTTTAATTTCAAACTATGGATGCATAATCTACAATTTCAAAAATTCAACATTTAAAGCGTTTGTTTTTCATTTTGAAGCAATACATGCTTTCAATGAATTGTGCTTAGATACGGGCCTAGTTTAAACTTCCCAGAAGCCCATGGTGTTTTTTCTTTTTTTAAGAAGGCTATGATTTGATATTTTTATTTTCATTTTTTAATTTTGGCTGTGCAGGCTCTTCATCATGGTGTGTTGGCTTCTAGTTGAAGCGGGCAGCTTAGTTGGCCCACAGAATGTGGGATATTAGTTCCCAGACCTGGAACTGAAACTGCATCCCCTTCATTGGAAGGTGGATCCTCAACACTGGACCACCAAGGAAGTCCCCTCATGGTATTTATTTTCTTGTTTCACTGTGGCAAGAACATTGAAAGAATGGCTGAAAACAAACTCACCCTTTTTTTCAAGTCTCCGTAGAAATTTATGTAAACTCAAAGCATGTGTATTAAGTGCTAAATTCTATTAGAAATGCAGAACAGTCTGGGCCTCTCATCTCAAGGAATCTGTAATACTGTAGGATGATGTGAAAAACACAGAGGAAGTAACTAAAGAACATATCCAAAACCACATATTAATTATGCATGATAGTACAGTGTGCTTAGTTGAGTCCAATTCTTTGCAGCCCCATGGACTATAGCCCACCAGGCACCTCTGTCCATGGGATTTCCCAGGCAAGAATACTGGAGTAGGATGCCGTTTCCTACTCCATAAGAGTTGCTGGGTGGTGGCCGACTGTCTGGCCATTGAGCAGAGTCATGTCTGCTGAAATATCGCCTCCTTTGACAAAACGGCTCAGTGGCATAAGCAGCTGTGACTGTCAACAGCAGCCATACCTGACATGTGACAGTGCTAAATAGTGGCGAGAGCACTGGGAAGGAAGTGTGTGGTTCCAGCTCCTTCTGGGATCAGCACACCCTTCTCCCTCATGCACCTCAGTTTCTTTACAAAAAGTCAGAAGATTGGGCTACAGTGTTGCTAAGGAACTACCTAGAAGCGAGTTATCATTTTGTATTTGGTCGAAAGCTGGAAACATTGATATAGCAAAGGATGTTTTCCCAAGCAATACTTAATTCATGCCTAATGGAGAACTACGAGAAAGTCAAAGATTTTACTAACAAATTTAATGTAGTCTCAGTCCTGTGTCTGGGGCTTCCCTGGTGGCTCAGCAATGGAAGAATCCACCTGCCAATGCAGGAGACACGGGTTGGATCCTGAATTGCGAAGATCCCCTGGAGAAGGAAGTGGCAACCCACTCCAGTATTCCTGCCTGGAGAATTCCACGGACAGAGGAACCTGGTGGGCTACAGTCCATAGGGTCACAGAGTCAGACACAACTTAGCAACTGAACAACAACAGCAGCCTGCTGTATCTACTTAGTGAACTGTGATGATACTGGAAAACCCAGATTTCTAGTCTCCTATCTAGCCCACAGACAGTGCTTCGATTTAATTAGTCAGATTGATTGAAAACTTAATTACACATAATCCCACCGAAAAGGGAGTTATGATAATCACACAGGCAAAGCTTTAGGGATGTAAAGGAAAGAAGGGCCAGGTTTATGATAACCAAGTGACTAGGAGAAAAGAATTCACAGCCGTGCTCTCTTCATGGTGTGCGTGTATGCTAAGCAACTTCAGTCATGTCCAACTTTTTGCAATCCCATGGACTGTAGCCCACTAGGCTCCCCTGTCCATGGAATTTTCCAGGCAAGAATACTAGAGTGGGTTGTCATTTCCTCCTCCAGGGCATCTTCCGGATCCAGGGATTGAACTCACGTCTCTTATGTCTCCTGCAGGGAGGAACCACTTAATAAAGGAAAATGTTTTCACTGGAATTTTTGTGTGTGTGTGTGTTGTAACATCTTATGAGTTAGAATTAAAAATATAAAAATGGGATTTGAGATGAATATAGAGGAACCCTTTTTCCTTAACGTGGGCTGAGTTTGCTGCAGAACTGGACACAGTAATCCAATCTGGAAGTTCTCAGGCAAGATGCAGACCTGCCCTGCTGCCCTTAGGAGATGTCTAGATAGTCATCAGGCTTCCGACATTCTTATGCTGCGTTCACATTCTCATTTTGGTATTTACTGGAAAGACGGGAAGCAGTATGAAACCTTTTGTAAATCAGGAAAATAACTCTTAAGAAAGAAAGTGAGGTCACAAATCTGAGGATTAGAATTCTCCATGCCAAATAAAAAATGAAATGTAAGATGATAAGATAGTGCCTTGCCCCGCCCTTTCTTTGCACACAGACTAGCATGTAGCAGCAAGAAAGCAAAACCCCCCATCTTAAGGATGAAGGGTAACAAGCCCTCACCATCATTATGTTCCCATCCTCCACTAAAGTCTTTGTTTCCGAAAGGATTTCAAATAGTGTTTTTATTCTAGAATAATCACTGGTTATTTTTGCAATGTTTCTGAAGGTCTAAGATTATATCATACAGGCCACATACTTGGTAGCTCTGTCTAGTGAATCCCAAAATAACTGATTGGAAATTGAATTAGCATGATGGATTGATGGGCTTCCCGGGTGGCTCAGCTGTAAAGAACCTGCCAGCCAACATAGGAGATGCAGGTTTGATCCCTGGAGAGGAAATGGCAACCCATTCCACCTTTCTTGCATAGCAAATCCCATGGACAGAGGAGCCTGGTGGCTACAGTCCATGAGATCACAAAAGAGTTTCGGACACGACTTAGTGGCTGAACAACAACAACAATGAATTGGTGCTTTACTGAGAGGTGTATCGCTAATCAAATCACACGTGCGTGCGCGTGACACACACACGCACACACACACACACACACGTGAGAGGAACAAAACACTTGGTTGGTCCTTTTCATGTGATTCTTTTTTGTTTCTATCCACTGGTTTAGTAAAATGATAACTAAAGAAAAACTAATATTAAAAAGCAGATTCGGGGTAGGATTGTTATTGTTAGTGTCTTCATTCTAAAGATAAGGACAATAGTTGAAAGTTATAATTTCCCTAAAGTTAAATACAAAAAATGATTAATAAATATTTAAGGGAAAAGTAAACATTACATTCAGTTCTCCACAATCTAGAGCTCATCCCATTTACAGCAGAGATAACGGAACAACTCAAAGATTGTTAATTGGATTAGCCATTGATACAATCTCTTGAGTACATTCATTTGTCAGTTGAAGGCTTTGTCTGTCAACTCAAAAGAAAATATTACCCTTGAAAATGTGAAGTTGGGAAGCATTTCAAAACTGTCCTTTATTCGAATTGCAGCGGATTGTTTTGACAAGGAAGTGCAGAGAGCATTTGCAAACAATGAGAAGCCATGCCTTCCTCCTTTGCATGAACACAAAGGGAAGGCAGAAAGATTGTCATTTGTCTCCTTGGACGTTTATCTTGCCAACAGGCTATTCATTCTCTTTGAAATCAGTAGTGTATATGTTGTATATAAGACGAATGTGATAGTGGTGATACATTAGCCATTGTGTTAAATTCTCTCTATGGCTCAAGATACCAAAACATACATGTAGGTCCTGTCCAAGAGTGATGTCTAATTTGGTCAGCTGACATAGCCATCAAGATGAATAAGGGAAATACACAGGATTTCTCCTCAAAGACACCTTTGAAATTGAACAGTAGGCCATAAGACCTCAAGTTGAAGTCTCCAGACAAGAAAAAGGACGTATTGCTGCCAGCATGCTGTTGTCTTGTCCAGTTGCTTAGTTGTGTTTGACTCTTTGTGATCCCATGGACTTCCGCATGCCGGGCTTCCCTGTCCTTCACCATCTCTCGGAGCTTGCTCAAACTGGGGTCCATCGAGACGGTGATACCATCCAACCATCTCATCCTCTGTCGACTTCTTTTCCTCCTTTTAATTTCATGTTTGAAGTCACCATCCTCAGTGATTTTGGAGCCCAAGAAAATAAAGTCTGTCACTGTTTCCATTGTTTCCACCAGCATGCACCAAGTCCTGAATAGCAAGGCTTCCTATATGTTGACTGTGTCTATGTGCTCAGTTGTGTCTGACTTTTAGGGAACCCATGGACTGTAGCCTGGCAGGCTCCTCTGTCCATGGTTTCTCCAGGCTAGAATACTGGACTGGATTGCCATTTCCTCCTCCAAGGATCTTTCTGATCCAAGGATTGAGCACTTTTCTCTTGTGACTCCTGCATTGGCAGACGGATTCTTTTCTAACAGCACCACCTGGGAAGCCCGACTGTGTCTGTCTATAGACAACCTTTGCAATGTGTCACAGCGTTGTCGTTAAAAATCCTCTCCCAGTTTTCAGGTTATTGTGTCGATGCTCAGTGTGTCTGACTCTTTGCAGCTCGTTTCAGGCTATTGGATTAGATTTCTATGTTGTCTAATGAATGACCATAAACTTAGTGGCTTAGAACAGCACCTATGTTTTAATCTTACAGTTTCTAGAGATCAGAAATCCAAGCACAGCCTAGCTGGATTCTTTGCTCAAAGTCACAGTTGTCCGAAATCAAGATGATTACAGAACTGAGTTCTTATCTGAAACTCAAGGCCTTTTCCTACAGGTTATTCAATAAATACAGTTCCTTGCAGTAGAAGAACTAAGGTTTCGGCTTCCCCCTTGTCTGTTATCTGGGGATCTTTCTAAGCAACTGAGAGGCTGCCCTTGTATCATTTCTATGTGACTCACTTGCAACCCAGCACCTTTAATGCCAGTAAGAGAATCTTTTCTTTGCTCAACTAAGATGGGGTCACAAAATGTAACTCAATCATAAGAATGACTATCTTGTTACTTTTGTCACATAATATAACTGAACCCAAACTAAAATGTTCGGTGAGACATGGGGAGTCCAAAATTATTTGTAGNACCCCTTGGACTGTAGCCCACCAGGCTCCTTCGTCCCTGGGATTCTCCAGGCAAGAATACTGGAGTGGGGTGCCATTTCCTTCTCCAGGGCATGAAAGTGAAGTCGCTCAGTCGTGTCCGACTCCTCGCGACCAGCAAAAGATGAGCTAAGAAAGGCTGGATTTAGGAAGTTGGCAGCAGTTGCTTGAACAAGACCCTTAGCAGAGCTTGTGAGAATTATAAGATACCTCCAAAGTCAATAAAAGCTAATTAAATTTACTTAGAATTGTTGTCACTTATAAATAATTTTCAATTAACGAATACCCTTAAATGCTGACCATATTAAACAATAATAAGGACCCCATTGATGGATTTATGTCAATTGATAATTGGCTAATTCTTATCTCATTTTGATTATCTGACAGCTCAATGTGGGCATGTGAAAAAAATTATATATATGTGTGTGTATGTGTGTTTATATATATATATATTTTTTTCATCTTCCTTTCCACTATGGTTTATTATGAGATACTGAGTAGAGTTCCCTATGCTATACAGTAGAACCTTGTCTTTTGTGTGTGTGTGTGGTTATTTTTTTTAATTTAAAAAATTTAAAATTAATTTTATTGGTATATAGTTGATTCTGTTTGTAATTGGGTGCTGGAGTTGTAAAAACTGATTGCAGCTAATCTGACTACATTTTTATTTGAATAATACACAGCACTTTTGAACAACTCTAAAATTTAGGGACACATGGTTATAAATCCAGACAGCTAAGCCATGCTGGTTTTTCATTAGACTTCCATTTAATTTTCTAATTAATCTCAGAAAACATTAATTAATTTTGTCTTTTCCACAGTTGGCCTGGCACCCTTGGGCCTGAAACACCACAAATACTGCTGGCCTCGAGCAGGAGAAGTAGTAATCAACATTTCTAATTCGTTTGAGCCACCCAGTGTCTTCTCCCTCACCTCTTTCTCCCATAGGTACTTTAATAATCATTTAACCCTTTGGTTTTAGACTTTCCATGAACACATAAATGAAAGGAAGAATAGATACCTCGGGTCAAAGGGAAATAACTGGACAGATAGCATGCAAAGAGAACTTTTTACGTTGAGACAGAGTTGAAGTCTCTGCTGGAGAAATACTCCTCCCATTCCAGAAGTAACGTACATGCACGCGTGCAAGCTCGGTTGCTTCAGTCGTGTCTGACTCTTTGTGACCCTGTGGACTGTAGCCCACCAGGCTCCTCTGTCCGTGGGGTTGTCCTGGCAAGAATACTGGAATGAGTTGCCATTTCCTTCTCCAGGGGATCTTTCTCACCGAGGGATTGAACCCACATCTCTTGCACTGCAGGCAGATTCTTTATGGCTGAGCCACGAGGGAAGCCCAGAAGTAATGGAAGCTAATGTCATTTTGAGGCTGGTATTACCTTGTCATCTGCCCAGGATTGCCGGCCTGACCATTTTAAAAATTTTACTGAATCACAGTTGATTTAAAATGTGTGTTAATCTGTATTATACAGCAAAGTTACTTAGTTACACACACACACACACACACACACATTATTTTTCGTATCTTTTCCATTATGGTACTGTGGAAAATTCTGAAAGAGATGGGTATACCAGACCACGTGACCTGCCTCTTGAGAAATCTGTATGTGGGTCAGGAAGCAACAGTTAGAACTGGACATGGAACAACAGACTGGTTCCAAATAGGAAAAGGAGTACATCAAGGCTGTATATTGTCACCCTGCTTATTTAACTTATATGCAGAGTACATCATGAGAAATGCTGGACTGGAAGAAATACAAGCTGGAATCAAGATATTTCAAGGAGAAATATCAACAACCTCAGATATGCAGATGACACCACCCTTATGGCAGAAAGTGAAGAGGAGCTAAAAAGCCTCTTGACGAAAGTGAAAGAGGAAAGTGAAAAAGTTGGCTTAAAGCTCAACATTAAGAAAACAAAGATCATGGCATCCGGTCCCATCACTTCATGGGAAAGAG
>SJYW01008672.1:2021442-2035652 GCA_006410735.1 Raphicerus campestris
TTTCATGGCTGCAGTCACCATCTGCAGTGATTCTGGAGCCCCAAAAATAGTCTGCCACTGTTTCCACTGTTTCCCCATCTATTTCCCATGAAGTGATGGGACCGGATGCCATGATCTCCGTTTTCTAAATGTTGAGCTTTAAGCCAACTTTTTCACTCTCACTTTCTAAAAAGGAAAACCTAATTCCATCACAATGCTCCTTTACCTGTCGTACCTCACCCACTTGAATAATGGCTTACCATGCTTTTAGAAATATTATTTAACTTTTTTTTTCTTTTAATAGTCAGATGGCAAGGTTTTGCTTTCATGAGACTGATAACTGCTTTGAGTGCAGGCCAGTTGCTCTCTTCTGATAGGCAGCAAGTGCAGCTTGATTAAAAAAAGAAAAAGGATTAGAGTTGATTTAAAATATTGTTTTAGTTTCAGGTGTGCTGCAGGGTGATCCAGTTATGCATGTACATTCATTGTTTTTCAGATTATTCATTCAGATTCGTTCATTTTCCTATATAGATTATCAGGGAATATTGAGTTCCCTGTGCTGTGCAGTGGGTCCTTTCTCGCTGTCTGTCTTGTGTGTGTGTGTGTTAATCTCACGCTCCTGGTTTATCCATCTCCCCCTCCCCATCCGGTTTGGTAACCATAGATTTGTTTTCACTATCAGTGGGTGTGTTTCTGTTTTATAGCGAAGTTCATTTGCATCATTTAAAAAATTAAATTCCCTTTGTGAGTGAAAAAATATGCTTATTAAATTATAGTTTATCTTTTAGGTTGTTAAAAATGGTAAGGGGTATGAGTACAAGCATATATAAAAGGAGTATGAGTATAGTGACTTCCCAGATAGTCCAGTGATTAAGACTTCAGTTTCCAGTGCAGGGGGTTTGATCCCTGGTTGGGGAGCTAAGATCCCACATGCCTCTTGACCAAAAAACCAAAATATAAAACAGAAGTAATATTGTAAATTCAATAAAACTTTAAAAATCTTAAAAGTAGGATAAATAAATATATATCTATGCATACATACAATACTCTGTCATGCGTGTATATATATACTTCATATACATTGCATATATAAGTAAATATATGTGTTTGCTTATATTAAACACATATTTATATGTTAAAAATATATAAAGAAAATATCAAGATAAATTAAATTCTTTAAAAATTCGCTTTCCTGAAAGGGGAAGAAGGAGGGAGCAATGAGATGAGGAAAAGACGCTGAAACTGATGTCTGTCTACAGTAGAATGTAGGGATCTACTTCATTTCTTTCTCCATGTGTAGCCAGTTGTCTTAGAAATGTTCATCCTTATCCAACTGATTTACCGTGTCCTCTATCAGGTTTATATGTATTGTGAGTCTGTTTCTGAGTATTACAGTTTTTTTCTCCATTACACTGTCTGTTTCTCCCTGCATCACCAATATTCTATTCCATTTGCTGTAGAATACTGCTGTATAAAATAGATCTTGTTGTCTGGTAGGGAAGATTCCCCCAACTCGGTCTTCTTTTAAGTTCCTTTAGATGTTTCTCTGACTATTGTGCCTCCATACAAATCTGTCCATTGGTACACCAATTTTCTTTTGATCTGCATCTAATATGCTGTTTCACTCATCCATTAAGTGTTTAAACGGGATGATCCGGGGAGATGGTGTGGGGTGGGAGGTGGGAGGGGGATTCGGCATTGGGAGATCGTGTACACCTGTGGCTGATGTATGTCAATGTATGACAAAACCAATACAGTTTTGTAAAGTAGAATAAAGTATTTAAAAATAAAATAAAATAAANTTTGCATCATTTAAAAAATTAAATTCCCTTTGTGAGTGAAAAAATATGCTTATTAAATTATAGTTTATCTTTTAGGTTGTTAAAAATGGTAAGGGGTATGAGTACAAGCATATATAAAAGGAGTATGAGTATAGTGACTTCCCAGATAGTCCAGTGATTAAGACTTCAGTTTCCAGTGCAGGGGGTTTGATCCCTGGTTGGGGAGCTAAGATCCCACATGCCTCTTGACCAAAAAACCAAAATATAAAACAGAAGTAATATTGTAAATTCAATAAAACTTTAAAAATCTTAAAAGTAGGATAAATAAATATATATCTATGCATACATACAATACTCTGTCATGCGTGTATATATATATACTTCATATACATTGCATATATAAGTAAATATATGTGTTTGCTTATATTAAACACATATTTATATGTTAAAAATATATAAAGAAAATATCAAGATAAATTAAATTCTTTAAAAATTCGCTTTCCTGAAAGGGGAAGAAGGAGGGAGCAATGAGATGAGGAAAAGACGCTGAAACTGATGTCTGTCTACAGTAGAATGTAGGGATCTACTTCATTTCTTTCTCCATGTGTAGCCAGTTGTCTTAGAAATGTTCATCCTTATCCAACTGATTTACCGTGTCCTCTATCAGGTTTATATGTATTGTGAGTCTGTTTCTGAGTATTACAGTTTTTTTCTCCATTACACTGTCTGTTTCTCCCTGCATCACCAATATTCTATTCCATTTGCTGTAGAATACTGCTGTATAAAATAGATCTTGTTGTCTGGTAGGGAAGATTCCCCCAACTCGGTCTTCTTTTAAGTTCCTTTAGATGTTTCTCTGACTATTGTGCCTCCATACAAATCTGTCCATTGGTACACCAATTTTCTTTTGATCTGCATCTAATATGCTGTTTCACTCATCCATTAAGTGTTTAAACGGGATGATCCGGGGAGATGGTGTGGGGTGGGAGGTGGGAGGGGAATTCGGCATTGGGAGATCGTGTACACCTGTGGCTGTCAAAACCAATACAGTTTTGTAAAGTAGAATAAAGTATTTAAAAATAAAATAAAATAAAATAAATTTAAAAAATGAAATTTTTTAATATGTTGAAGTTCTTTGGTTTCTTTTCAGATATGTTTAATTTCTAACACTACATTTCTCTCTCAAATTTTGAACTTGTCTTAATTTTCTTTCCTTTATTACTTTAACATTTATTTATTTGTCTGCACCGGGTCTTAGTTGCACTTTGTGGGATCATAGCTCCTTGATGAAGGATCAAACCCAGGAACGCAGAGTCTCAGCCACTGGACTGCCAAGGAAGTCCATCCTTTATTATTTTAAACATTATTATTTTAGAATTCATGTCTGATCATTTTATAATCTGAACTTCTTGAGAGGGGGGCTTCTGTATTTCCTGGTTCTGTTAAAATCTGGGATGAATTTACATGTTAAATTCTCAATTTAGGGTTTTCTTGACCTTTGATGTAGTCCACATCCAAAGGAGGATACTATAACAGTTATGAAAGTTTAGAGAACATTTTTATTTTTTTAGGCAAAGTACATAAATTACTATACTGTAGTAAGATCACCAAAAGGAGCGTCTCATGCCTGAAGAACCCCTACTCAACAGCCAGGGTAATTCCCACATCCATGTACATCTGTAAGGAATGTCTGTAGACTTGGGTAGCTATATATCTATTTATTTATCCAGCCAGCCAGCCAGCCAATCTAATCTAATCTGTCTGTCCACTTTATCTATCAATGTATGCATCCATCTATCCTGTCTGTTTATATCTGTCTATAAAAACCATATCCACGGTTTTCTTTATCATCGACAGTATTTATAGAATTCCACATCCAAGATATACAAAATCCTTACCTACTAAGGAGGAAAGGAATTATGGAATCATCTGCAGGTAGAATATGATTTATAGAAACAAAGCCCAGGATGGCCTCCCAGAGACAGAGCTGCAGGTAACCTGGCCATACTCAGGGGCCTGGTCTTCCGAGGAGAAACTTGACAAGGGCCCAGGTGGTGAATTCTGATTAGTATCATGGAATTAATGAAAATATACTGTTTATGGTAAGTGATTTTTAAACTTTATTGTTAACATTGTCCCCTTTTTCTGCATCAGTAACAACTCTGCCCTCCTTTCCCCAGCAATTTTACTCCAGCATAAAAGTGTTCATCATAGGCACTATTTACAAAGGACATCACCATCATCATTTAATCAATTGATTACATTAAAATTGGGTTATGTTAAATACATCATGTTACAGGTAAAGAATGCACGGGTAAGTGAGACTGGTAGCATCAAGGCCTGATGATACATAACAAATTAAAACAGAAAATATTACTGCTATTCTTCTTATCATCCAAACAATTGTTTTACCAAAATAAGTAGTTCATTGATGTACTTTTATTATCATTAAAAACTATCTACTTTTTCTCTCTTCTACCTTATTTTATTTCCCTCTGTATTAATTAGAGAAGGCAATGGCAACCCACTCCAGTACTCTTGCCTGGAAAATCCCATGGACGGAGGAGCATCTGTCTAGTGACCCTTCCCAGATCAAAAAATCTTATTAAATACAAACATCAAGAATACACAAGACAAGTGTATTGAGGGAATTATCCAGATGCCCTAGTATGCAAACTTTGTTGGCTACAACATCCCTGTATGCTCTGGAATGCAGAGTTTCAGAACTTCAATAAATATGCCCTGGTCTGGCTGCAGGAAATATCATCCTTCGCACAGTCTCTCTTTTGCTTGAAATGACAGTTGTTTGTGTTTTTTCTCCCCACCTCTGAATCTCATCAAGCATAGCCTCTAATACCAATTTAAAAAGCAAAACCAAAACTAAAGATAAAGCTGTTCCATGTTTTCTTTCCTTCCCTGGTGTTTGTATCTCAAATCTTATTTATGTTTTGGTATTTTTTGCATTTTCTTTTTTCCTCAGTTTTTAATTATGTTTCTTCCCCCAAAGCAGAACTTCTTACTCCTCCAGTATTTTGATCATTTGCTGCCCTTTGGTTTGTGTGTCATTATTCCACCTGTTCTCAGTGTCGTTGAGTAAATCATGAGGAAGCTCCTTTCAAAGCAGATAGGGCTAACCAGCAGGTTTGAAATAATTAAAAATCATTGTCAATTTCCTACCACATCCCAGTCCTGTCTTTTCAGTTTTGAGGATTTCCTTATGCTCCTCTGACTCCTGCTATTTATCCAGATTGAAATGGGAATGGGAGCTTTCACTCCCCTTTCCTCTGGCACTAGGCTCCCTCCTGTCTGCTTATACATTTTTCAGCTTCCATTAATATTTATCTTGTATCACAGATAGGTACTGGGTAGCAAGAAGGACCAACGAAGCTACTTCAGCCATTGATGTGGCAGAAAACATCTCCTGTGAAGCCCTCGGCTCCTGCGATGACTTCTCTCCCTGAGTGGCACCTGCTTCCAGCACTCATTAAATCTTAAGACAAGCCTCATCACCTTTCTGGTGCTTTTATGCTGTCCCTTGGACCATTTATTTATTTATTTATTCCATTTTTCTGTGAGAAATGTGAGTTAAAAATCCAAGTATGAAACCAGGAAATAATTACTCCATAGTTGATGCAAATATTACGCTGCTTTACCACTTTGGCTCAGGACTACTATGTACCAGTGAAACAGAAACTGATCTGTGCTGCAGTCCTTCTTGTTCCAACCTCTGGATTCATGTTTTATGGTGCTTTATGGACACATCCTTTTAGTTCTCTCCCCGTTGTCCTAATATGCCGCAGCTGAAAGATCATATACAGTCACGTTGGGAAAGAAGGCACTGGTGTCCTGCTCCCCCAACTGAAGAAGGCNTAAAAATCCAAGTATGAAACCAGGAAATAATTACTCCATAGTTGATGCAAATATTACGCTGCTTTACCACGTTGGCTCAGGACTACTATGTACCAGTGGAACAGAAACTGATCTGTGCTGCAGTCCTCCTTGTTCCAACCTCTGGATTCATGTTTTATGGTGCTTTATGGACACGTCCTTTTAGTTCTCTCCCCGTTGTCCTAATATGCCGCAGCTGAAAGATCATATACAGTCACGTTGGGAAAGAAGGCTCTGGTGTCCTGCTCCCCCAACTGAAGAAGGCACTGCCTTGGTCTCTGGGATGCAAGAACATCTTCAGTTTCTCCAGCATCTTTTGTGGACTTGCTCCAGGAACCCTGTGTTTCTTTTTTTATTAATTTATTTTTTATTGAAGGATAATTGAAAGAGATAAATACCGTATTTTAACACATATATATGGAATCTAGAAAAATGGTACTGAAGAATTTACTTACAGGGCAGCAATGGAGAAACAGACCCTGTGTTTCTACTGTGTTCAGAGCCCAGCTGCTGGGTGATGGAGATGGTTATCCCTCTTCTCAGATAAGCTTTTGCAGAGATTCATGACTTGAGGGGGTGGGCAGTGGGTTGGAGAGAGAAGGAGAGATATGGCCCAGCCCACGCCATGGTGTTTTATTCTTGGTGTCCCGTGTGATCAGTGTAAATATGCCAGATGCTATTTTCAGAAAACCTCATTTAAGTGTCAGAAAAAGCTCCAAGAGCAGTAACCAGCATCTCAGGAAACAACCTCTCAGAGTAGTTTTATTTCTTTCCTACTATTAAGAAATGCAGGTGAATCCATATTTAGAAAATTTTCTCATTTCTACACCCCCTGAGAAGTGATAATTATATTTACTAGAAGGTAAGAGATAATATTCTGAGTTCAGTATCAGTGCTATCCTTTCATACATGTTTTCTGTGGCCCGATTGGAACATTTTGATATTTCAGTATTAGGTGAGAAAGTGGTTTAAAGAAAACTTCATTTTTGGTTTTATTAAAGGTACCATGGGTGAAAATTTTAGTTTTTAATTTATTCACTTTATTATATTTAATCTTTGGCCACAACAGCATGCGAGATCTTAGTTCCTGACCAGGGATTGAACTGGCACCCCCTGCGGTAAAAGCCTGGAGTCTTAACCACTGGACTGCCAGGGAAGTCCCTCACTTTATTTTAGTATATGAAGGAAAAGAGATCAAATAAACAGAAATTTAGGAAAAATTAAGAAGAAGGAATATGAAGGTTAATTTGTGTAAATAATGGTAAAGCTACAGGTAGATGTAAATTGTAGAATAAATCAATAATATGAACATATTTTAAATTGGATTGAGGTTTTTGGAGACACCCAATGATTTTCCAGAAATTCTCTGTGAGATTTTGATAAGCGCTAAAAAGAATTTCTTCCAAATGGCTCAGAGATGCTAGAGGTTGTATAAGATAATTTGTTTGTTTAAGATTTAGGTTATGTTACAGCTAATTATAAAATGGCCCATTTTGGTATCACAAGTTGTATTCATTTAAATTATTATCTTGTGGGAGAAGTAAATACAAAGATGGAAATGGTGGCAAATAATTGGTTTAATTTTTTTCCCTTTTTTTTAAACAAGTTGAGGTTTTGTTTATACGTGACCTTGATTTCTCTGGAGAGTGAATTAGAAACATATGGGGAAATTAATCTAAGGAAGTCACACAAGCCAGTGCTGTGAGAAAAAACCATGGCAAGAGTGAAAACAGAAAAGAAACGGAGAGTCTCAGACTCATTGTAGATTTCAGACTGATGGTCCTTCTGGAATCATTTTTTTAAAACAAATTTTATTGGAGTATTGTTCTTTTACAATGTTGTGTTAGTTGCTACTGCCCAGCAAAGTGAATCATCTATGTTATACATATATCTCCCCCTTTTTTGGGTTTCTCTCCCATTTAGGTCATCACAGAGCATTGAGTAGAGGTTCCTGTGCTGTTCAGTGGGTTCTCATTAGTTATCTATTTTATACATAGTGTATATGTGCCAATCCCAGTCTCCTAATTCATCTCATTTTCTTTTCCCCCTTGGCATCCATACATTTGTTCTGCATGTCTCGGTAAATCATCAGAGACAAATAACATATTGTACCCGAAAAACATTTAGACTCATCACATAGTGTCTTATGATACTGACATAGATGAATTAGGACTTAGATAAAGTAATTAAATCTGACTATGTGTTCTACTAAAAGTTCTTCTGTGGGACTCAGTGAAATTATAAAAGGAATACTTAACTAGTGAAAAAGACAGTAGAAAAGTACAGTTAAAATAGGAATGCACAGAGAATACCGTTAATTAACTTTCTACTATGCATATATTTCTCTTTGACAAGTTGAAGTTTATACTATATGTGTTGGCTTTTTTTTTTTTCCCACAAAAAGATTTAATTGGGCTTTAAAGCCGTGGAATTCGTTTTGCAAATCTTTCAAATCATAACCAGGGATTAGAAAGCTGGGAAATAAGCCAGTTATTTTTCCATTAGTTTTGAATTTGCAGGAAGCAGATTCTTCAAACTCAGGATCCTGGGTTTCAAACTTGCTCCTGAGTTGTGATCATTAGAGGGGATTTGTATCCACTCAGCAGAGCTGCTCAGTTCCCTGATAGCAAAGTGGTGAGTAGTGCCGTCATCTCCGCCTCGTCCCAGCCCCATCCCCAGCGGATTCTGAGCTGTGTGTGTTCTCAGTTTCCACAACAGTCTGAGGATCGAAATATAATTATTAGTCAATTTTACAGATGAGATGGAAGCTTAGGGTGGCTGAGTAGTCGGAAATCACACATCTAGGAAGTAGAGAGCTGAGCTTTATATCCGTGGAGTCTGTTCCAGATTTCATGTGCTCAACTTTAAGCCTCCGCGGTGTGTTCCTCTCATGACTGATGTGGAGTTCAGGTGCAGCCTGGTTCTCTGGAACAGAGCAGATGTAAACAGCCTGCCTGGGGACTGAACCCACAAACTTGGCATGGTTAGCACAGGACTAAAAGAATTAAGTGAGTAAGAGAGGAAGGTTATCCCAAATCCTTATGACTTGATTTTCTATTTCAGGCTAGCCTATGAAAATCAAGAAGGGACATCTATTAAAACATGAACATTTGGTCATTTCAGTTTTCAAAATCATCCTAAAGACTTTGATACGTACAAGTTGACACATGATTATACTTGTGTTTGTATGCAGGTGGAAATGTATGTGAGTTCATGCCAACAGCCCTAAATACAAAGTGTGAACCTCCTCATGAGTGTGCATCGATGCACATACATCTATTTATGTTCTCACACAATTAATGTCTGTAAGTACCTGGTGTGTGTATGCATATGTGTAATGACCAGAATCTTACCCATCTTGCATTTCAGTGATCCCCCTAGACTTTGTAATTACAACTGTTGTCTCTAGAAGTAATTGGCGGGAAAGCCAGATGCTTTTAAAATGAGTTTTATTTTTAAAACTTTTTACTGAAGTATATAGTTGATTTATAGTGTTCTGTTATTTTTAGGTATGTAGCACAGTGAATCCATTTTACCCTTTTTCGGATTTTTTCCTCACATAGGTTATTACGGAGTATTGAGTACAGTTCTCTGTGCTATACAGTGGGTCCTTATTGGTTATCTATTTATACATGACTGTGTATAAGTGTCAATCCCAATCTCCCAACTTATCCCTCCCTCTGTTACCCACCATAAATTTGTTTTCTACAAGTCTGGATACTTTTGAATGAGAAATTAACTTTTTACACGCTTAAAAATACAGAGAACCTTTTATTCTGCAGGCACATGTGGGGAAATGTGAAGTCATCTCCTGTTGTCTTTAGAGACTTCAGGGGTTTCTGCATATCAGAAGATACTATCCCTTGTGTAGTAAAAATGTAAAGAAGGTGTTTGTGGCTAATGAGGCACCATGGTTTTATTTATGTTTCAGTCAGATTGAAACAGGAACACAGGAGGGTGTCAGAAACAGCTAATACTTTGGAAGGGGATTATGGGGGACATCTGAGACCAGGTCCTTCCAGGATCTGTAATTTTTGTCAAGGATGCTAACTGATGTGGAGCCCATGTGTGTCAAGGAGAGAAGGGTAAAAGTCATGGTGACTCTTCCCTGAAAAGGAATTGCTTTCCCATCGCCAGAAATTTCTGAATCTAAGTTAGAAAGGAAAAAAAAAAAAAAACACATACACACTTGCCATGTGCTTATTACCATGTGCCTTGACAGGAAAAACAACAGCATCTTGCCTCCTCAGCTTATTCCTCATCAGTGAACTCTTCCCCAAACAAGACACTCCACATCAGCCATTTGGGCTTCCTCCCGTCCCTGTCGCAAGGAGCTCTCCGTGCAGTTTGTACTCGCTGCAGAGCACGCGGAAGCCAAGAGCAAGAAGCGGGTAATCTGGGCACCCACAGTTGTGATGAGGCATCTTCAGTGGAGCCATCCAAATCAAATATTTGGCTCTGCTGCTTCAGATGCGCTGTCTCATATTGTCACTGTGGTGCTGGCAGGGGAGCCTAGCCCACTGGGGGTGGGGGCCCGAGGGTGGGGACACGGCGGAGCGCACCCTCCCTCCCGTGTCCTGCACCAGCAACATCCCCTGCCCTTGGTTGTCCCGGGTGCCATCTGAAACTGAAGCGCCTCTTGGACACGGGCCAAACTACATACAACTAAGGAAGACTGGCAGGAAAGCACACCTCCCTGAGGTCAAACTTTGTTTTAGTAACAAACATTTTAAGCACTGGTCCTCGATCCTTCCGTGGTGATCCAGTAGTTACGACTTCGCCTTTCAGTGCAGCGGTTGCGGGTTCTATCCTTGGTCTTGGAGTTATGATCACACGTGCCTCGTGGCCCCCAATCCAAAACGTAAAACAGAAACAGTATTGTAACAGATTCAGTAAAGACTTTGAAAATAATCCATATCAGAAAGTCTTAAAAAAAAAAAAAAGTCCTAGTCTTTTTACTACTCGTGTGTTACTATCCTTGGTGGTAGTAACATGCTTTTTTTGAAAAGCATCTCAGAGTCAACACAGCCATTTTCATATATGTTGTTTCATTTGGTTTTAAGACAATCATATAAGGTAAATGTGAGACAAGAGATGCTCAGCCAATCAGAGGGTTACTAGCTCCTTCAGGGAACTGGAAAAATAGTCTGGAAATCTGTGTCCACTTCTCATGACCTGGTGGGTTACTTCTCTGCAGTGATTGTTCATTGGGCAAAAGGTGATATTTTAGGAGACATGTTACCAATATGTCTCCTATGTCACAAAATTTTAAAACCAGAAAAACTGCTGTGGATCTTTTCAAAAAATCACTAAATCACACTTTTAATTCTGATTTTACTGACATACAATTGATGTACAGTACTGTATTATAAGGTGCGCAGCCTATGAATTGACTTATGTACATCATGAAATGATCACCACAGTAAGTTTGGTAAACTGTCATCATCTCATATAGATACAAAATTAAGTAGAAAAAAATTTTCTCCTATGATGAGAACTCAGATTTATTGTCTTTACATTTGTTGTATATAATGTACAGTGCTCTTATTTATATTTATCATGTTGTACCTCTCATTTCTAGTACACATTTATCTCTTAACTAGCATCTTGTACCTTTTGACCACCTTCATCCAATCTTCCCTCCCCCAGTGTACCTCTCTGGTGACCACAAATCTGATCTCTTTTTTTTCCTATGAGTTTGTTTGTTTTCAAAATATNTGTAATTTTTGTCAAGGATGCTAACTGATGTGGAGCCCATGTGTGTCAAGGAGAGAAGGGTAAAAGTCATGGTGACTCTTCCCTGAAAAGGAATTGCTTTCCCATCGCCAGAAATTTCTGAATCTAAGTTAGAAAGGAAAAAAAAAAAAAAACACATACACACTTGCCATGTGCTTATTACCATGTGCCTTGACAGGAAAAACAACAGCATCTTGCCTCCTCAGCTTATTCCTCATCAGTGAACTCTTCCCCAAACAAGACACTCCACATCAGCCATTTGGGCTTCCTCCCGTCCCTGTCGCAAGGAGCTCTCCGTGCAGTTTGTACTCGCTGCAGAGCACGCGGAAGCCAAGAGCAAGAAGCGGGTAATCTGGGCACCCACAGTTGTGATGAGGCATCTTCAGTGGAGCCATCCAAATCAAATATTTGGCTCTGCTGCTTCAGATGCGCTGTCTCATATTGTCACTGTGGTGCTGGCAGGGGAGCCTAGCCCACTGGGGGTGGGGGCCCGAGGGTGGGGACACGGCGGAGCGCACCCTCCCTCCCGTGTCCTGCACCAGCAACATCCCCTGCCCTTGGTTGTCCCGGGTGCCATCTGAAACTGAAGCGCCTCTTGGACACGGGCCAAACTGCATACAACTAAGGAAGACTGGCAGGAAAGCACACCTCCCTGAGGTCAAACTTTGTTTTAGTAACAAACATTTTAAGCACTGGTCCTCGATCCTTCCGTGGTGATCCAGTAGTTACGACTTCGCCTTTCAGTGCAGCGGTTGCGGGTTCTATCCTTGGTCTTGGAGTTATGATCACACGTGCCTCGTGGCCCCCAATCCAAAACGTAAAACAGAAACAGTATTGTAACAGATTCAGTAAAGACTTTGAAAATAATCCATATCAGAAAGTCTTAAAAAAAAAAAAAAGTCCTAGTCTTTTTACTACTCGTGTGTTACTATCCTTGGTGGTAGTAACATGCTTTTTTTGAAAAGCATCTCAGAGTCAACACAGCCATTTTCATATATGTTGTTTCATTTGGTTTTAAGACAATCATATAAGGTAAATGTGAGACAAGAGATGCTCAGCCAATCAGAGGGTTACTAGCTCCTTCAGGGAACTGGAAAAATAGTCTGGAAATCTGTGTCCACTTCTCATGACCTGGTGGGTTACTTCTCTGCAGTGATTGTTCATTGGGCAAAAGGTGATATTTTAGGAGACATGTTACCAATATGTCTCCTATGTCACAAAATTTTAAAACCAGAAAAACTGCTGTGGATCTTTTCAAAAAATCACTAAATCACACTTTTAATTCTGATTTTACTGACATACAATTGATGTACAGTACTGTATTATAAGGTGCGCAGCCTATGAATTGACTTATGTACATCATGAAATGATCACCACAGTAAGTTTGGTAAACTGTCATCATCTCATATAGATACAAAATTAAGTAGAAAAAAATTTTCTCCTATGATGCGAACTCAGATTTATTGTCTTTACATTTGTTGTATATAATGTACAGTGCTCTTATTTATATTTATCATGTTGTACCTCTCATTTCTAGTACACATTTATCTCATAACTAGCATCTTGTACCTTTTGACCACCTTCATCCAATCTTCCCTCCCCCAGTGTACCTCTCTGGTGACCACAAATCTGATCTCTTTTTTTTCCTATGAGTTTGTTTGTTTTCAAAATATAATTAACCTACAACACTATGTTAGTTCCTGGTACATAACATAATGATTTGATATTTCTATACATAAAATGATCATTATGGAAATTCTAGTTACCATCTGTCACTATACAAAGATGTTACATAATTACTGACTATATTCCCCACACTGTACATTTCATACCGAGGACTTGTTTATTTTGTAACTGGAAGTTTGTACTTGCAGTCTCCCTCGCCTGTTTCTCTCCAGCCCCCTCCCCTGCCACATCTGTTTATTCTCTGCATGTATGACTCTGCTTATGCTTTGTTGTTTGTTCATTTGTTTTGTTTTCTGGAATCCACATATAAGTGAAATCATCCAGTGCTTGTCTTTCTCTGTCTGACTTATTTCACTTGGCATAATGTCCTCTAGGTCTATCCATGTTGTAGCAAATGGCAAGATTTCATTCTTTTTATGACTAATATTTCTTGGTGTGTGTGTGTACACACACATATATATGCCATGTCTTCTTTGCTCATTCATCTGTTGATAGCCACTAGATTGCTACTGTATCTTGGCTACTGTAAATAATGCTGCAATGATATTAGGTATGCATATAAAATTCATACAACCAATATCAAAAAAGCAAAAACCTGATTAAAAATATCTGAATAGACATTTTTAATATATACATATATCTTTATATATATATCTATATATATATCTATATGTATATATAGATATATATATATCTTTTAAGATTAGTATTTCTGTTTTCACCCGATAAATACCAAGAGTGGAATTGCTGGATTGTACAATAGTTCTGTTTTTAGTTTTTTCATGCCTTTCCATACTGTTTTCCAAAGTGGCTGCATACATTCACGTTCCCACTAGCAGTGAACAAGCTTCCCTTTTCTTCACAGGCTTACCAACAATTGTGTTGTGTTGTCTTTTTGATAATAACCATGATAACAGGTGTAAGATGATATCTCACTGTGATTTTGATTTGCCTCTCCCCGATGATTCGTGATACCGAGCATCTTTTCATGTGGCTGTTGGCCATCTCTAAGTCTTCGTTAGAAAAACGTCTGTTCACGTCCTCTGTCAGTTTTTAATCAGGATTTTTTTTTTTTTGGTTCCGGTTGTATGAATTCTTTGTGCACTTTGAATATTAACCTTTTATCAGATATATCTTCTC
>SJYW01008672.1:2047199-2119699 GCA_006410735.1 Raphicerus campestris
AGGAGTAAGCGTCTTTTAATTTCATGGCTGCAGTCACCATCTGCAGTGATTTTGGAGGCCCCCCCAAAACAAAGTCTGACACCGTTTCCACTGTTTCCCCATCTATTTCCCATGAAGTGATGGGACTGGATGTCATGATCTTCGTTTTCTGAATGTTGAGCTTTAAGCCAACTTTTTCACTCTCCTCTTTCACTTTCATCAAGAGGCTTTTTAGTTCCTCTTCACTTTCTGCCATAAGGGTGGTGTCATCTGCATATCTGAGGTTATTGATATTTCTCCCGGCAATCTTGATTCCAGCTTGTGTTTCTTCCAGCTCAGTGTTTCTCATGATGTACTCTGCATATAAGTTAAATAAGCAGGGTGACAATATACAGCCTTGACGTACTCCTTTTCCTATTCGGAACCAGTCTGTTGTTCCATGTCCAGTTCTAACTGTTGCTTCCTGACCTGCATACAGATTTCTCAAGAGGCAGGTCAGGTGGTCTGGTATTCCCATCTCTTTCAGAATTTTCCACAGTTTATTGTGACCCACACAGTCAAAGGCTTTCACATAGTCAATAAAGCAGAAATAGATTATAATTCAATATAAATTAGTATATCTATCATCTTCCAAACAAAGCGTAGGCTTAAAACTCACTGAATTTAATTACTTACACTTCTCCTATGCATCAATTTCATGAATTTTAAAAATTAATTAATTTATTTTAATTGGAGACTAAATATTATAATGGTTTTTTCCATATATTCACATCAATCAGCCATGGGTGTACATGTGTCCCCCATCTTGAACCCCACCCCCACCTCCTTCCCCATGCCATCCCTCAGGGTCATCCTGGTGCTCTGATACTGAACACCCTGTCTCATGCATCAAACCTGGACTGGCAATCTATTTCACATATGGTAATAAACATGTTTCGATGCTGTTCTCTCAAATCATCCCACCTTCATCTTCTCCCACAGAGTCCAAAAGTCTGTTATTTACATCTGTATCGCTTTTGCTGTCTTGCATATAGGGTCATCGTTACTATCTTTATGAATTCCATATATATGCGTTAATATACTGTATTGGTGTTTTTCTCTCTGGCTTACTTCACTCTGTATAATAGGCTCCATTTTCATCTATCTAATTAGAACTGATTCAAATGTATTCTTTTTAATAGCTGAGTAATATTCCATTGTGTATATGTACCACAGCTTTCTTACCCATTCATCTGCCAATGGACATCTAGGTTGTTTCCATGTCCTGGCTATTGTAAACAGTGCTGTGATGAACACTGGGGTACACATGTCTCTTTCAATTCTGGTTTCCTCACTGTGTATGCCCAGCAGTGGAATTGCTGGGTCATATGTCAGTTCTATTTCCAATTTTTTAAGGAATCTCCACACTGTTCTCCATAGTGGCTGTCCTAGTTTGCATTCCCACTAGCAGTATAAGAGGGTTCCTTTTTCTCCACACCCTCTCCAGAATTTATTGTTTGTAGACTTTTTGATAGCAGCCATTCTGACTGGCTTTCTTTGCTGAATGTCAAAAATATGGAATGTTTCATGAATTTGCATCTCATCCTTGCTCAGGGGCGATGCTAATCTCTGTATCATTCCAATTTTAATATATGTGCTGCCGAAGCGAGCACTGAATAGTTCCCTTTAAATTCAATGGTTATATCCTTGGAAGGACTCAGATTTGGGGCTGGTGGCTTTGTGAGTCTCTAGTTCTCTGTGTAGAATAAAGTGTCCCTTGCTCCCACCTAATCCAGCCTAACCAAAACCTAAAGCTTGGTAAACAGAATGGACTGTATTTCAGATTCTTCTTATTCCCTCAGGGGAGTGTCTTTTGTGTAGTATAAGCTAAATGGATTCTCCCTGTGGTCCCACCTGTAGACAGGCACACACACCACTGGACCCACTAAGTTTGCAGAGAGCCCAGTGATTTCTCAAGTCCATCCTGGGACTGTGAGACCTGGATCTACTTACTCTGTAAGGTTATTAGGTTTATAAATATATTTCTAAGGTATTTTATATTACAAACATATATAATATTTTAAAATATGTTGAATCTTGTGGTACAACTAAATATATATATATATATATATAATACTACTTAAACATTTTAAGATGCTGTCAAAAATACATGTGAAACATTTTCAGAAATATTATTTCAAAATTTCAGGGAAATTTTGTACTGACACAGGTAGTTAATACCGAAAGCTGCTGCCAATTTCTCTCATTCACAGAATAGTCTTTTTTTGTTGAATGAATAAAACACATCTTCTAAGACAATTATGACAAAATGACAATTATATAGGAGAGGGAAAAGTACTGGAGCTGTTTCATGGACTGGATCCAGTTCCAAAAGCTGGACTTTATTTTATTGAAACTGAATATAGAGTCTTTATATGAGCCTTTTAGAAAATTTCTCAAGGGAACTAATAAATGACCAATAAAAGCAGAAATGCCATTTTTAGAAGAGATGATCTCAGTTTCCTGATGAATGGTGCTTATGTATTTATATCTTTGTGAAATGAAAGTGAAGTGAAAGTGTTAGTTGCTCAGTTGTATCCAACTCTTTGTCACCCTAGGCTGTAGCCCACCAGGCTCCTCTGTCCATGGAATACTGGAGTGGATTTTCCACTTCCTTCTTTAGGGGATCTTCCCAAGCCAGGGATCGAACCCAGGTCTCCTGCATTGCAGGCAGATTTTTTACCATATGAGCCACAAGGGAAGCCCATATCCTAGATAAATCTATTCATTTTTTTTTTGATACTTTAGTGATGGAGTTGATATGTCCTGTTAGAAAATCTGACTCTAAGAGATCCTGAGGAAAATCACCTATGGTCAAGAGGAGGACTGTGCTTTGCCTTCACTAAGGAGCTTCTTCAAATAACTGCTTCCTACCAAACTTAAGAACTGCAGAGGGTCAGTTCTGATATCTGTGCAATCAAAACAAGTTAAACGAATAAAGTCTTACCATAATTTTTTTCAAGTACTATTTCAGAGACTATAAGGATT
Source organism: Raphicerus campestris (assembly GCA_006410735.1). Lineage (NCBI taxonomy): Eukaryota > Metazoa > Chordata > Mammalia > Artiodactyla > Bovidae > Raphicerus > Raphicerus campestris. The sequence goes on from SJYW01008672.1 coordinate 2,050,206, forward strand.
AGTCTTTATGTTGCTCTTTGGATGATTGGAATGATTGGAGCAATTCTGGGCCTCTGAGATCTCAAGTGTGAAACAGCAAGTAATTTTAAGTTCTGAAATTTAATTTAGATGTTCACTACTCTGTGAAGCCTTCCCTGATTTCCTGTTGGGTTAAAATTTGTTTTGTTTTGTTTCTCTTTTAAAAAAATATTTTTTGGCATTTTTATTGGGGTATAGTTGTTTTCCAGTGTTGTGTTAGTTTCTGCTGTACAGCAAAGCGAATCAGCCACTCACAGACATAGATGCCCTCTCTTTTGGATTTCCTTCACATTTAGGTCACTGTACGGCACTGAGTGGAGTTCCCTGTGCTATACAGAAGGTTATTATTAGTCATCTGTTTTATACGCAGTATCAATAGTGTATACATGTCAATCCCAGTCTCCCAATTCATCCTACCTGCCCTTTCCCCTCTTATTAATGCTCACACTTTCTTGGCTTAGCTTTTTGAAACTTACTGTTTTACTCTGTTAGTTATTTACATGCCTAGGAGTCTTCACCTTTGTGGGTAAAGGTGTAATTGTACATGCNTCTTTTGGATTTCCTTCACATTTAGGTCACCGTACGGCACTGAGCGGAGTTCCCTGTGCTATACAGAAGGTTCTTATTAGTCATCTGTTTTATACGCAGTATCAATAGTGTATACATGTCAATCCCAGTCTCCCAATTCATCCTACCTGCTCTTTCCCCTCTTATTAATGCTCACACTTTCTTGGCTTAGCTTTTAGAAACTTACTGTTTTACTCTGTTAGTTATTTACATGCCTAGGAGTCTTCACCTTTGTGGGTAAAGGTGTAATTGTACATGCTTTCCTTTTGAATCGTTCCTGATTGTGTTCTCGTTTGTCAGGATGGACTTGGTCTTGCTAAAGTTTAAAACCATTTCACAATATTTTTTTTCCACTTTTTTATTCTGCTTGTCTGGTACAAATAGAGTTACTCATTCAGAGATGTAAGCTGAACATGTTAAGCTTGAAAAAGAAGCCTCTTCATTGCCATGGCAGAAGAGGCATCTTGGGAGGGCCTTGCCAGTTTATAAACACCTGCTGTGACACATGACACTTTTGCTCAAGGCCCACTGGCCAGAAGAAGCAGTCATGTGGATTCCCAGGGCAGCTGAGAAATGCAGGTACGTCGTAGCTAAGAGTATTTGATGAGTATCATTGTCACTTTCAAAACCATTTTCTTTACTTCAGTACCATTCTATTCCTCTCCTAGGGAGTCAGACCCAGAAGTTTACTGAAACCCACTTTATACACACAGTCAACTAAGAGAATAGAGGTACAGAATTTGAGAACCCTGGGAGAGCCTGGTGGGCTGTCTATGGGGTCGCACAGAGTCGGACACAACTGAAGTGACCTAGCAGCAGCAGCAGCAGCAGCAGTGACAAAATATATGAAGTTATCTAGTGCTGTTTTCCAAGTGAACACTGCTCTTTCCTTGGGTGACAGTGAATAGTTGTATTCTTGGTCCAGCAAGAATCAAACGTCCGTCTTAAAAGGACACCATCTGTTGAATTAGAGCCCACCCTTATGAACTCTGGACTTCCCTGGTGGGTCAGATGGTTAAGCATCTGTCTACAATGCGGGAGACCCGGGTTCGATCCCTAGGTCAGGAAGATCCCCTGGAGAAGGAAATGGCAATCCACTCCAGTACTATTGCCTGGAAAATCCCATGGACAGAGGAGCCTGGTAGGCTACAGTAAATGGGGTCGCAAAGAATCGGACACGACTGAGTGACTTCACTTTCCACTTATGAACTCATTTTAAGTTGCTTACACCTGCAAAATGGTTCAGACATAAAGAATCCACCGGCAATGCGGGAGACCTGTGTTTGATCCTTGGGTTGGGAAGATCTCCTGGGGAAAGACATGGCAACCCACTCTAGTATTCTTGCCTGGAGAATCCCCATGGACAGAAGAGCCTGGTAGGCTACAGTCTGTGAGATCACAAAGAGTCAGGCACGCCTGAACGACTAAGCATAGCACAACACGCATCTGGAAAAACCCTTTATCAGATAAAATCACATTCACTGGTGCTGCTAAAGGGTAGAATTTCAACATGTCTTTTGTTGTTGTTTGTTGTTGTTTAGTTACTAAGTTGTGTCTGACTCTATTGTGACCTCGTAGCTGTCCATGGGATTTGCCAGGCAAATACTAAAGTGGGTTAGCCATTTCCTCCTCCAGGGAATTGTCCCAACCCAGGAATGGAAACTGGATCTCCTGTATTATGGGCAGATTTTTGTAAAAGGCTTGCCAGACCACTTTGTGATATCTTTGGATCTCTCCATCCATCAAAAAGTAATTACAAAATAAAAAGCTTTAAAAATATGCGTAGTGTAGTCCTTTTTTTCCTAAAAAAATAATAAACCCAAACTAGATACGTGAGTATATTTCTGTAAGCACAGACACTAGTGTGAATGGATGCATATAGGAGCACATGAGCATCCCAATACTACCTGACTTAATGCTCTGAACATAAATTGCTTTTCTATGACTAACATCTAATCTCTTCTGTGTTTTTAATAAAGAATCTATCAAGTTTTTTTTTTTGAGGAACCCCCTTACTGTTTTCCATTGTGGCTTATACCAATTTACATTCCCACTAACAATGTACAAGAGTTGTTTTCTCTACATGTTCTTGCCAACATTTGTTATTTGTAGACTATGATGATAGTCATTCCAGTCCTGGGTATATATCTGAAACAAAACAAAGCAAAATACTTATTAAAAAATTTTTATGCACCCCAATGTTCATTCAGCTTTATTTACAATAGCCAAGATATGGAAGCCACCTAATTCTCCACCTACAATCAAGTGCATAAAGAAAATGTGGTATATAAATATATAATCGGATATTACTCAGCCACAAGAAAAGAATGAAATCTGTCCTTTGCAACAATATGAATGAACCTGGGAGGTACTTTTCTTAGTAAGATAAGTCAGATAGAAAAAGGCAAAGGTTGTACATGCGTGTTGGTTGCTCAATCGTGTCCAGCTCTCTGTGATCCCGTGGACTGTGGCCTGCCAGGCTCCTCTGTCCATGGGGTTCTCCAGGCAAGAATCCTGGAGTGGGTTTCCATTTCCTTCTCCACAAATATTGTATGTTAACACTTATTTGTGAAATCTGAAAAAAATGAATATAATGAAACAGACTCACATTTAAAGATCTATCAAGAACCAAATGTAAAAATAATAGTTTACTACACAGCATTGTGTTCAAGATCAGTACATTAGAATTAGATTTGAGACATCCAACTCTATCACTCTCTATAACTTGGAGGAGGTTTGAGAAAACTCCAAGTCTTATTGGCTATATGATTGCAAGAAGAGTACATTTCTTTTTTGTTCTTAGGTTTAGAGTTACGTCTCCAGGAGCCAATAAATAATAGTCCAGTGAATAACACGTACTCATAACATTGACACTGCAGTTCACTGAGTTCAGTTTTCAAGGACAATTACTAGACAAAGCACAGAGGACTTAACTATAAACAATATTTTTTTGAAAGAATGTAGTAGTAGGAATTTAGAAGTAGCATTGAATCTGAGAACTCCATTGGATGTACTAGTGAGGAGGGGATCAATCAAAAGAAGAAAGCCTAGAGTCACTGATATTTCTCTGGAAGTTAAGGAGTCAGAAAATACTGTCCAAAGATGACAAGTGGAAATAAGGCTCAAATATTACTTAAAGTTTTATAGGTCATTGCAGTCATGGCTAAGAAACATTGGGATGATAAAGTGGAGCACATTTGTTATTTTTCATAGTAAAATATTAGTAGATAATGCTTCAAATCTGTTTATCATGAATTGAAAATATTAGCATAGAGGCACACCTTGTTTTATTGCATTTTGCAGATACTGCCTTTTTCACAAATTCAAGGTTTGTGGCAACTCATGTGCCATTTTCCCAACAGCATTTGCTCACTTTGTGTCTCTGCGTCACATTTCGGTGATTTTTAGAAAGCTTCACACTTTTTAACTTTGGTATATTTGTTATGGTGGTCAATGATTTTTGATGTTTGGATTGTAATTATTATTGCATTAAAAATAAGCATTTTTAAATTAAGCCTGTACTCTTTTAGACATAATGCTATTGCACACTTAATAGACTACAGTTTGGGGGTAAACATGTTTATATGCATTGGGAAACAAAAAATTCATGTGACTTGCTTTTCTGTGATATTTGCTTTATTGCAGTACTCTGCAACAGAACCTGCAATATTTCTGAGGTGTGTGTGTAGTCTTACAAATGATGGTGGTTTACTGGCCAAGTCATCTCTAGTTCTTGGACTAGAGCCCATGGACTGGAGCCCACCAGGTTTCTCTGTCCATGGAATTCTGCAGGCAAGAACACTGGAGTGGGTTGCTGTTCCCTTCTCTGGGGGAATCTTCTCAACCCAGGGATCAAACATGCTTCTCCTGCATTGCAGGTGGATTCTTTACTGCTGAGCCACCAGAGAAGCCCAATCTTATGAGTAACTGCTAGGAAAAACCCAAGACCAAATCACTCAAAGGAGAAGCCCCTGAAGAGTAGGCCTGCGGGGTGATGCGCTTTCATTGTGTGGGCCAGTTACCTTTGTGATGCTCCCAGCTCTAACTTCTCCCTTAACTGCCTGATTTATGAAAATGGATCTGTGCCCTCTAAGTATCTGCTGTCAGCCAGTGCCAGGTTCAGTTTCTTCTCAGCAGAGGGTGCTGGAGAGACACTGCAGGAGAAGTGGTTCTGATTTTTGGTTCCAGTGGACTTGTAGGTGGCCTCCTGAAGGCTCTTGACTTCCCAAGGGCCTGGGTCCCCCTGGAGGCACAGCCCCTCCCCTCAGGGCCCCTGAGCCACGTGGCTGCCAGGGCCACCCAATCGCTGGCAGCTTTCTAGCATCTTCTCCAGGTGAGTGGTAGAGGACTGCCACCAACGAGACACCTCTCTGTGAGCACCTTTCCCTGGCACTATGGAGGGTGGATTTCTAGCAAGTTCCAGATAGACACCTATCAATTAGGACCAAGCCCCAACCTCTGTACCACAAATTCAGAACATTATAGGTTCTCATTGAATATTTGGGAAATGAAAGACTGCTATGTGGAGCTCAGTCATGTCTAACTCTTTGCAACCCCATGGACTGTAGCCCACCAGGCTTCTCTGTCCATGGAATTCTCCAAGCAAGAATACTGCATATATATATATATATATATATAGGCTAAGCTTCCCTGATGGCTCAGATCATGAAGGGTCTACCTGCAATGTGGGAGACCTGGATTTGATCCCTGGTTTGGGAAGATTCTCTGGAGGAGGGCATGGCAACCCACTCCAGTGTTTTTGCCTGGAGAATCCCATGGACAGAGGAGCCTGGTGGACTACAGTCCATGGGAGTGCAAAGAATTGGACACTGCTGAGTGACTTTCACTTTCACATATATATAAGAAACTCTGAAGATTCATCAAAGCTGTAAAGATCTTAGACACTGAGTTACTTTTTTGTGTTATAATTTTCTTGGGAAATTTGGTGAGGAATATGGTTCATATTCCTCAGGTGTCAGGACAAGCTTTTGAGACCATCTGTACACAAAGGCTGAATTAACCCAGTATTATTTGGGAAGATCACTAAACACTTGGGTGAAGTTAGAACTTTTATTGCTCAGGTCCACTGATTACTTAAGTTACCAGCTTCCCTCTGTTGATGACAGGTGATATTTGACAACACCCTGAGGCAGGTCGTCCAGTTTTGTCAAATTCTGCAGACCTTAAATTCAGCCAATTAGTTCTGTCATCCCCATCTTAAATGGTCAAAAGGAAGGACAAGTTCTTTTTGATCAGAAGACACTGAATTCAATTATGGAAAACAAACAAGCTTCACTGAGGCAGCAGTGTCCCTGGCTGACGCTGGGGTTTGCCGTGGGTACAGAGTGTCACTTAGCCACATGCTTAGCTTGGGGCACCCTCACAGCTGTTGGGCACAGCCCTATACTTTTATGTTGATGGCTAGAAGGGACCAACGTGAGCTTTCAGATTTTGTTCAGAGACCAGCCATTGTGTGCAGGCAGGCCAGAGAATGTTGCCTTTTTCCCTTCAAACTTGTAGCTGACCCAAAATATTTAAATAAAAGTTTAGTTAATGTTTAAGTGAAATTCTAACTTTCTCTTGATATTTTCATGGATCTGGGCAGGTGGTAATCACTCCTGCCCAGTTAAGCGGGTCAGTGGGGCCATTGATATTACCCGGAGATTAGCAACAACAGAATCAGCAATATTAAATATTTGAAACTATCTCTCCTGATAACTTGAAGCTACTTAGATATTTGTTGAAGAGGAGGTGATCTAAAGATAGATCACATACATCATATGCACATATCGGAAGGAAACTCCATATGGTTTTTTACTTCAAGTATTTGATAGATCTTACAAAGGGTTATGACTACAAGTACAATAGTGCCCCCCCCTCCAAAAAAAGAAAAAGCTTACAGAAAAGCAAAACTTTACTAACACAAATAAGAGCTCTGAAGAGCATCTGAATTCCCATCACACCACACCTGGTAAGAATCAGTCTAGCACAACATCATCCATCATGCCGGGGCTGTCAGTTCTGACACCCTTTAAGGCCACGTTGTGTGCTTAATGACTACATGACAGAAAATGTAAACAGACGCCACACATACAGGTAGGCCAGTCCATATATGTGTGTGTATACTTGCATTGGAATATTTGATGCAAAGATATACCAAAAAAATCAGAGCATGTAAAGCGGCCCATTAAAACATACACATGCATGCCTGCCCCTGACAGCAACCGGGACAAAACAGAACAAACCCCAAGAAATTTCTTACATAAAAACACAAAGCCATTCAAAGGAATTTACCCAGTGTGAGAGGAAGTAGATCAAGAAGCAGATATTAATGTATGTTCACCGATGGATAGATTATAGTCTTATTAGGAATGCCCTTCACCTTCCTTGTGACAAATCAGGTTGCAACTTACTAATAAGGATTCAGGAATAGCTGGCGAACCCAGTGCAAGGCCTGAATTAATAATTCATCAGGCATGCACACACAAAAAATGGTGTCGTTGGTACTTGAATATTTGAAAAGCCATGTGTGTTTTGGTTCAAACAACAGTTTCACAAACTCAGATTTCAATTTTATTCTTAGTGGGTTGGTTGCTTTTAACTGTTTACAAGAGAAATTTTATTCTTTCAACAGCTTATTTAATATCCGTGTAGCACACTAGGATGATAGAGTTTAGCAATTTTCTCACGAGAAAAGGCATCATTTGATGTTTTGCAAAGTGCCTGCGTTTGGGGTTTGACAATAATGTATATGTAACTAAAAGTCTCCAATCCTTTTTCCTCCACTCTGTCCAACAGCCTTCCCACCCTTAAGGAAACATGGCATGTTAAATGCAGAGTGACAAAAAAGAAAACACAGATTTTCAAAGTCCAAAGTGCATCATTCTTCCTTATTAAAAGTCACAGAATCTGTTTGCTGCTGATATACTATTAATAACCCCAAACCCTAATGTAAAATAAGATGATGATCACTTTATTTTCATAGTAATTTTCTCATCTCCAACTTAGGTCCATTTTCAAGTGCACAGCTTTTGTAAAACAAAACCATGGCACGAATTCACTTAGTAGAAAGTTCTGTCGATTTAAAAAATAATCAGGAAAGGAATTTGAGAAATATTAGAAGATGCAAAACACACACATTTCTATGATATGGGAGGAAGATTTGGTTTTTATAAGTTGCCAAACCAGAATAGTGATTATGAAATCTGCCATTAATTTTGCATTGTCAAAATACTTGATGATGTATATAAACTTCTCAACATTCTGGGATGACCACTGCTCTGATTTTTTGTGCACAAATATAAAGCAACAACTGGTAGTATGCACAACAACCAATTTTCCTCATCTCTCAGATTCTAATTGCTAGGAATATTTATAAGTGGGTGTAAACAATGAAATGTTCTCTCAACTTTCTCTTCGTAGTTAAAATAATCAAGGCAAAACCAAAGAGGGAAGTGAATCTATTATCAGGCATCTTTTGAAGTGACATTTTAGTTTGCATTTTATTTTCACTTTATAGGTAAGCAAATTTGCAATTTCTAGAAAGATGGTTATGTAGGTTAGGGATATAAATTTACAGAAAAATTTCAAAACACCTAAATGTTGCTCTTAAGGGGTTAGTCACCTTTGTTGCCCTGAAAGGATTATTTTGTTTCGGTTTTCCAGCAAATGGAGAAAGGACATTTGGTTAGGTAAGTCTTTGAAACCAAGTAATTCCACATTAAGGACCAACCTACTGCTAACACCCTCATGAATTAAAAATTCAGTTTCTTACTTAGTTAGGGTCTTTCTCATTACCTCATTGCTTAATCTAACAATGACCACTTGCCAGAGACGAACCCCCCTCTCCCCCCAAAAGGACATCCTTCGATTTTCACAGAGAACGACCGGCATGTACTACAAGTCAGATGTTCACAAGGAAACTTCACCGAAGGAGGGGGAAACAGCATGCATCTGGCCCTGGGAGCTGTTCTTTTAAAGGTTATCGCCAATGATTGCTTTCAAAGCCCAGTTTTCACTGCATTTTGACACGCCAGTGTATGCTTCATACAGTATTAATAAAGGGTTACACAGGAATTAATGAAAAGGTTTCATGTTCACATATAATAAATAAGTACCTAATTAAAGACACGGTTAAGCCAGAAGCACCGATATTGTCTTTTACATTGATATCTATTATGCTTCTTTAGCATTGACGGTGCACCTCTTCAGCTGACGGATGCCTGAAGGGAGCGCTAACAAATCTCTCAGCTGGTGGCTGGCACTGGTCTTGAAGGAAGCAAGAAGGAATACTTTGCAGGCTTTCAGAATCTCCCCACCAGCTGTCACCAGCCATGGGTGCTGAAAAGATCCTGTCACTTCATCCAAAGGGATTTACTTGGTCAGAAGGAAAATTTAAATACAAAGCATGCAGCTAAGAAGCTAGTGAAAGGGATTATGAGCATACAAGAGCACATGTGTATACGACACTAATGCATCTTTAGGAAATTTCAGACCCCAAAGCCAGGATTACTGCCAGGGCAGGGTCAGAGACAAGGCGGAACTTTACCACCGAAGTTATTATCTGCCAGCCATTCAACTCAACTTTATAGGTCTTTCATCAAGGCCATTAAAAAAATAGAAAAGAAAGACTCCCATCCTTTCACTGGGGAGCTAAGAAAACACATTCAGGTTTTAATACTGTTGGGGATCACCTGCATGCAAAATACCCTGTTTCCTTGTGTACGTGGTCTCATTTCTCTGCCCTTGTCTGAATTTACCAGTGCTACACGTCTGATTGTTAAGGATGGTGAAGCCAAACCAGAGCATGAGACGTTTCAGATTCGTGAAATCTGCTTGACAAGAGACTCTGGGGCACATTTGAAATGAGAGAGGAGGTGGCTGAAATGTCCATGGCTGGGGTCCTTAGGGGAGCAGAGGTGGGAAGCTGGCCCCCCTGCAGGATGGCAGTGATCTTGTGTCTGCCATTGGTGATGGAGTCAGGGAAAGACAACTAAGGGCACAGTTCATACCTGGGCATCCATTATTAAAAATGCATGTTTCCTTATCCTGATTGGCAAGGTGGTCATATGTAATTCAAGAACAGCATGTGGCTTAGTCAGCCTCTACCCTTCAGAGGAAGCTCACACAACCTCAGGACCATCCTGTCTCCTCGGGGAAAGTAGAAGAGGGAGAATGAGGTGGAGATAGGAAGATACTTTGGCCACTTGATACAAAGAGCTGACTCACTGGAAAAGACTGTGATGATGGGTAAGATTGAAGGCAGGAGGAGAAGAGGGCAGCAGAGGATGAGATAGTTGGATGGCATCACTACCTCAGTGGACTTGAGTTTGAGCAAATTACAGGAGATAGTAAAGGATAGGGGAGCTTGGCATGCTGCAGTCCACGAAGTCTCAAAGAGTTGGACAGGACTTAGGGACTGAACAATAACAGGAAGATAAGGCTGGATGGCCCCGGGGCAATGCAAGCTATCCTCAACTTGTGGTTTGTGTACTTAAGCCTGGTTTGGCCTCAAGACATATGCGCACAAAGGTTTTAAGAGTGTAAGAAGATAACACAGCAACAATACCAGAAGTGATGGAATGCGGAACCCAAGAAAGGCTTTCAAGGTGGCAAGTACAGTTTGGAAAGTCACTTCCAAAAGGAGTAGACCAAGAAAAGAGAAGATCCCAGGAGCAGTGGTTTCCTGCAGATTTTAGGAGATGTTTGTCCTTTGTCAGAAGCTCTGATGGGGAGAGGAGCGTTTGTGAGAAGGAACCAGCAGGGTGGAAGTGCAGCAGGAGTTGAGGAGTCTGCCTTTAGATGTCACTGCAGCCTCACAACTGCACTTCTAAATTCCCATGAAGGATCAAGAGAGTCTGACTCCAGCCGTGGTTCTAGGAGACGTTGTACATTATTACCTACATTTCTTCACAGAGGCCATCGTGCGGTGGCCCCAGCGAAGCTGATGAGGCAAGCAGCCTGATTCTGCTGTAGCCTTGCTGCCTGGCCCAGTGGCCTCTCCCAGCCAGCCTTTTTCACTGTGGAGAGGGACCTGGAGCAAGACCGCAACACCACAGGGGCAGAAGCCCCCGCCCCCACGGCTGGGGGCTGCCAGGAATATGGAACAGCCTCCGCAGCACCACCAAACCCCTCCCGTCCTCCGTGGGGCTTCCTTGTCACACGCTCTGAAAGTCTCTCCTATTTAGGAGTGTGGCTTGTGTTCTGTTTTGTTTGTGCTCTTATAAATAACAGGAGATATATGTGTGTGTGTGTGTGTGTATGCATATAAAATATATTAAATATAAATATGAAAATAAATATATTACACACAAAATATATATTGACATATAACATATACAATTAAGAAATAAGAATAAATAGTAATTATTAAGAAAAATTGTATATATATGCTATAATATTATATATGGTATATGTGAAAGTGAAAGTCACTCAGTTGTGTTCTACTCTTTGTGACCCCGTGGACTATACAGTCCATGGAATTCTCCAGGCCAGAATACTGGAGTGGGTAGCCTTTCTCTTCTCCAGGGAATCTTCCCAATCCAGGGATTGGACCCAGGTCTCCCACACTGCAGATGGATTCTTTACCAGTGGAGCCACAAGGGAAGCCTAAGAATACTGGAGTGGGTAGCCTATCCCTTCTCCAGGGGATCTTCTTGACCCAGGAGTTGAAGCAGGGTTTCCTGCACTGCAGGCGGATTCTTTACCAACAGCTATCAGGGAAGCCCCTATATGGTATATATGTTATACATGGTATATATTATATATGGTATATATATGTGTTATATATATATATATAATAGAAAAAAGAAATAAGAATAAGTATTATTAAATGACTGTAGGCATTTTATGTTTATATATGTGTGTGTGTGTGTTAGTCGTTAAGTCATCTCCAACTCTTTGCAATCCCATGGACTGTAGCTCACTAAACTCTGTCCATGAGATTCTCCAGGCGAGAATACTTGAGTGGATTGCCATGACCTCCTCCAGGGGATCTTATATATAATATATTTTATATGTAATATATTTGACATTTTATTTTATATTTATATTTAATATATTTTATTTAATTAAAGTAATTGTATATATTACATATATGTGTTTATAATATACAATTAAGAAATAATATATTAGCATTTTAAGATTCTTACAAATTCAAGTGAGCACTATTTCTCAAGTCCACAGTAGTTTCTTAGTGAAAAACATAGGCCAGCTGAAACTTGACCAGGATTCTCATAGCAGGCATTTATTATGTGGCCATGCGGCACTCAGGTTTATTTCCTTTTCTGCAGAGAGCCATGGAAAATGCTTTGTGATTTAAGAGCCCTGTAGCCAAGTCCAGCTAATTATTAGACCAAAACTAACTATGATAACTGACATCCAGTCTCAGATCTAGGAAAAGCTTAGACAAATCAAATATCCAGCAAAAACATTACCAAATGCTGCCTAACGCAACTGCCTATACATTTCTAATCAGTATTCATTTCCTGTCCTTAAAATAAACAGAAAACAGATTTCTCCGTTTCCCCGAAAATCAATCTTTTGCAGTATCTGTCAGTTGCTTTCTCCCAATTAGTATTCTACATTAATTTATTTTGGTTGTAAGTTAATTTTTTTAACATAATATAACATACCTTGGCAAGCATGTTTCATCCAATTTCTGTAAGTGAAAGGATAGTCTTCCACTGTGCTCCTTGAAGGCTGCCCCAACCTGTAACTTTGTTAATGAATTGAGATGAATCAAAGACACCTTATTAATTATTGCTTGCCTGGTAGGTAAAGCTTTGGCTTTTCACCTCACTGGCCCAGAGAAAAGATTGCCTTTGGCCATATCCAAGGGGCTCATTAAAGCTTCTCTGAGGAATGGGAAGAAATTGTTAGTGAGAAGCAATGGTCAGCTCCTCTCCTAGAGGTATAGCAGAGAAGGATGTCCTCATCACGGAGAACTAACAAGCCTGAGTGTACTACACCTGTAATCAAACTGGCCTGGAAATGCCAGGAGACCACTGTGCTCTCTTTGTGATTTGGGAACTTATCTGAAAAAGCTGAATCCAATCTGTAATTGATGCATGCATGCAATTATAATCCTCCAGATAGCTAAAAAAATAAATAAATATTGCAATTGCAAGCCTCAAGGAGTGGTAAACTTTAACATGCGTGGCATCAACTAAGATAGTGGATATAATAAAAGAGGAAACTATTTCGTTTCCTGCACTGGCAGCAGGCAGGTAACTGAATGCCTGTTTTTCTTAATGAGCATAATTAGGTACAGCTTTTTGACAGCTCGTAGCCTGGCGTCTAGGCATTACGGTAAGAAATGTATTTCAAGAAAGTCAGACTGTACCTAGTTCTGTATTTACCTAATTCCTATTGTACGCAGAGTGGACAAAGTCTCCTCTAAATAGGGTGAGCCAGTAGATGTGGGCTTCCACTTGAAATAGGGACATGTGTTTATTCCTGCAAGTTTGAAAGGATTGGTAATCGGAAATTCTTCCACTGGGCTCATAATCACTAGCTACTTTATTCACTCACTTGTCGTATTAAAAATATTTATTAATCTTTCAAAATGGCAGGTCCCCCAAGATGGCAGAGTAATGAGGTTGCACGGCCCTGAGTTGAGGTGTTGGGTGCATCAACGAGGTCAGTCAACAGTGTTTATTGATTGCTCACTGTGGGCTGAAGGTTGGGCTGGTCCACCCTGCATGTGCAGAGTGAATTGGTATTGGATGTCAATGAAGAAGAAACTCTGAAATGTCACTGGTACATTTTGCTGGGACTGTCGCCCTGCTGAGAATCTTTCTGAACGCAACAGACATAGACACTAGAAAAGAGAAGACATGGCCTCCTGGGTATGCTGCTATGTATATTAATTTTCCTGAAGGCAAGGCCTCCAAAATAGCTTTCTCAAGTTCAGTGGAGAATAAATAGTCTGAATGGTGGTGATGCTCAGAAACGTGGCATCCAGCCAGACAGACCTAGAAAAGTTCCTGGTTTTTACAGCACAGACTGAGATTGGCTATCGATTTTCCAACTTTCCTTGTCATTATAAGGAGAAAAAGGTACAACGTAGTTATAGTTGAAAACATAGGAACTCATGACTTTTTCTTGACTTCTAGTTTCTATTATTAAGGCATGTTGCTAAGTATTTACATATTTGGTTGAATTAAAGTGTATGTATTTATCTTGGAAGTTAAGCTCAAAATGAAAACAATATTCTTATAAGGTCCAAAACAACCCCATCAGGCAATAAATGCCACGAAATGTTTTTAACTTCTCTCCATAAATATTAGTTATCATTTGAAATTGACACCTAACCATATTAACTTAGAAAAAATATATACAAAGTTAGAATGAACAACATAAGGTGTATTTATAAAACATCTATATCTGTCAGGTCACTGAAACAATTCTGAGTTTAGAACTTGTAAAGAAGCCCTCCTTCACTCCCCGCAAACAAACAAAACTGAGGAGAATGTGATTTTTTTCTTTTTTCAAAAATATCTGAGTCTATGCACAAACTATAATGGTGAGAGCTGGAATCTATTCATACTTTTCCATTAAAATAAGTAGAAATCTCATCCATCAGTCTGACAAACAGCAAGACAATAAAATAAAGTGAGATTTACAATATAAAGATATTTGAGACAGGACTTCTTCCACACAAAGTCAAAATTTGAAATTCACGTGCTCAAGTTAACTTCTGGTTAATATACAATTCACATAAAATGAAATTCCTGCCACTGTTTAGGAATTTGCATATAGCATTCATCCTCAGATTGGTGGTTTAAAAAAAAAAAGGGCTGTGATATATTTAAGCGGCTCTCTTAAGGTATTTTGTTTCTAATTGCCCTTCCCAATGGAGTTTTATTAGCAAAGATGTAATGTGTATCTGTGGATGCACTGTGGCCCTTCTTAGAATCACAAAGTCGCAGAAAATCTAAAATTTTCTTTCAGCCCCAGGAATCAATTTCACCCCCTTGGGGGCGATGTTGCCCCTGTTGAGAAGACAGCCCTCGTTAATTCTTATTTCTAGACAGGGTATGGATGTGATTTCTCTTTTTCCTCTTATCGATACATCAGGGCTGAGCGATAAGCAGAGGAACTTTTAAAAAACGTCTTTAAGGTCTCAGGAGAGAGGGTGGCAGGAGAGAAATGAGCGGAATCCGTTTTGCAGTCTTTAAGTGCGTTTGGCGTGTGCCATCCCCGCCCGTTCACACAGGGTCCCCACCTTGATTGAGCCACTGTACACGGCCCAGGCGCTGCAGCCCAGGGTGGACCACGCATCAGGAATGCACAGCCGCCCACCCACCCTTATTGCGGCCGGGGGTGGGGACCTGCCACGCTGCCCTCCAGCCCCGGGGTCCCTGTTCTGAAACCAAGCAGGTGAGAGGCCAAGCAAGCGACTGCTTTTGATGTTGCCAGCTCCCCTTCGCCACCCAACTTTTTTCCCTTCCAAAACCTCTTAGCCAACTTCAAAGGCCTCCTTGCTTCTTGCCTTAATCCAGTGCACTGAGACCTCTAGTTCAAAGAACTTTCCTTAAACCCTCTTCTTAAACTGCAACCCAAACTTTTTTTTTTTTTTTTTTTCTTTCCTTTCCACAAAGTAGCAATTACAGCTCGGTTGCGTGGCACTGGGGCTCGGGCGATCCGCTCCTGCTATTAATTAATCTCACAAAGGGGGCTCATTTCCTGGCATTCAAATTGACAAGAGAGAGAGAACAGAGAACCCTTTCAAGCAGTTCCAGCTCGCGGAGGGGAAGAAGTATCAGAGGGGAGCGCCCCGCAGTATTGGAGGTGGAGGGCCTATTTGATACTCCTGAACATTCTGCCGATTGAATGATTTTTGTTCAGGGAGCGAGCTTTTGACTAATCTTTTACCTGTAAAGGCTTAAACGCAAGCCAGTGGTGCACGCATGGAGCTGAATTTTGACAGAGGGGAGGGCTGGGGGGTTGGTTTCCAAGAGCCTCTGGCTTTCCCATCTCGGCCCAGCCGAAAGCATCTTGTGCATTATACTTCATTTCCAAAAGAAGCGTGTTCACTTGCCTCTCACAGAGAAGCCCTTGGAACAGGAGGAGATGAAGAGAGGCCAGAAAGCAGCCTAACAGACAAGAGATTAAAGCTTTTTATTCGGTATCTCTTTCGTATTCAAATGGTGCTAAGGGCTCTGTGAAAGTTAGAAGCAGAGCCTGTTCAGGAGGGCTTCTAAAGTGTGTACATGGATTTCATGGGAATAGAAGAGGAAGCCACAGCCTGAGTAATGAAAGAAAGATAAGATGTCCTATATAAAACAACTCAAGAGCGGTTCAGTTACTTCAGTAAACCATCAAGGTGAGCTTTGAAGATTTGAGAAAACACTGTAAAAATTTAACAAGAAAAAACTCCTGTTGCAGATTTTGTACCAATAAATGTTTGTATACTCTGGGAATCGCTTAAGCTGTATTCTCCCTATATGAACATTGTTTACTTCTTTGCTGTAGGGGTGAAAGGAACCAGTGCATTTTGATGGTACCAGCTATAGAAACGGAAAGTCTTCTATCAAAATTTAAAAAAAAAATTAATCTCTTGGAGTGAGAGCTGCACAAAACCTAGGTGTCTTTGATTCAAAGAAAATATGCTTTTGCATCTGAGGTCCCTCACTGCAGTTTTAATTAACAGCAACGGGTAGGGTAGTTGTGTTTTAACACAAATTTAATGCACTCAATGAAACCAAATGTCAGTGGAAGTCCTTAATAGAGAAAAGGATATATATATATATATATATATATTTTTTTTTTTTTTTAGCATACCCGCATCCGTAAGGTTGAAAATACTTCTGTTAAAGGAAAGCAAAAGGCTTCTACTTGTGCATTGAACAAGATAAGAAGCAGGACTTCAATATTGTTCAGGTGTCAGGACAAGTGTTATGGTCTCCAAAATTCTTCATGCCCACGTCCCACTGGGCAGGGCATTCTCGTCCAATTTGGAGTATGGTAGGAGATTTTAAGCAGAAAGTCTCTAAAATAAGCAGGAAACCTTTAAAAATGCCCTCCTCTTGGGACTTACCTGAGGGCCAGTGGTTAAGACCCCATCTTCCAACCCAGGGGGTGCAGGTTCCATCTCCAGTCAGGGAGCTAAGATTGCACATACCTGGAGGCCAAAATCCAAAATGTGAAACAGAAACAATTTTGTAATAAATTCAATAAAGACTTTTAAAAAATTGTCCACATCAAAAATCTTGAAAAACAAATACCCCCTTCTTTTTGTTACAATGGACACTTGCTTCATTTGCTGTTCACTGCGATCTCATTTGTCTCATAATACTGAACCATCTTGGGACCTCTTCAGGATTTCATTTCTTCTTCTTTTGCATATATCTTGACTGTTCTTTGTATCACCAATCAGAAATTCAATAACACTTCAATTCATGAAAGTTCTTTTTAAAGCATTTTGAAAAAGCATTCTAAAAAATCTAAAAAGTGCATAATATACCTCCTTATTAGAGTTTTGTCTGTAAAAAAAAAAAAGTAGGAATAAGTTCAGATGCAGTCTCCATATGTAGTTCAAAGAGATTAATACGGAAATTCCAATTTTTCATCAAAGGCTTTTTTTAAAGGTGAATTAAAAATTGTCTCAGAGTACCTCTAGGATGTTTTCAGTTTCATTAGGGCAGAGATTCTGACTCTGGTCAAATGCAACAAGCCTTGTACAATTGAAGTTATCACTGCAGAACCTAATGCAAGCTCAAGTTCACGTAATGTCAGCATGAACAAATTCAGGTTTTATGTTCTGCACAACTGGAATTAATTTTTTTTTAAATCTTATCCAAACAGATAAAAATCTCACCCAGTGTCTATAAAAGTGGTTTATATTTAGCTTTATATCTTTAACCCCCCCCCAAGTTTTCTCTTTCACAAAAGCACAGCCAGATTGATCACTGACTGTTAACTTAAAAAATAAAGGTAGCAAATTTAATTTAAAGAGGAAAACAGTAGCTTTATGATAAAGATACCTTTGAGTAACTGGAAACCTTGCAAACCAGGAAGTCCCTCTGGCCTGTGACCCCAGCTGAGTCCCACATTGCAGGCAAGTCACCGGAGTGGGAGCAGGTGGTGGTCTGCAGGTGGTGGGGGGCACGCAGGTCTTGTGCACGAGTCTCAGGACTCGTTCTGCTGTGGTTAGACCACAGCTGCACTCCCGAGATTGTGTGTTTCCCCTTCAGAAACCTTAGCCTTCCCAAGTCCTTAGAGTCACTTTGGAGGGTGGTTCTGAAGATAAATGCAAAGGATGCTGGGCATGGGGGCAGCAGACAGAACACTTAGCAACTCCTGTTGTTGAGGCTGTTGTCTGGACACACAGAAAGTGCGTGCACTTTCTGCACACTTCACAGGGGCCATTCTCTAATGCCCTGGAAGTGTGTGTCTGAGTTTACACAGCAAGATGTAGTAAGAGGAGAGACACATCTGAGTTCAGGGTTAGGGAGGTAGAAAAGAGTTACAGAGACCAGAAGAGAGAGCAGAAGCAGAAAGACTGTCAAGAGGTTTCCCCTGCCTTTGCTTAGACTTGGTCTCTTCACCAAGACAAGAACCCCTGTACCATCTCCTTTGTCAGCATCCATCTCGACCTCAATCAGGGTTCCCAGGGAAGCAAAGAGGATTTGTCAAAAAGAAAAACATTCTAAGCAGCACTCGATAAAGAATATACAGGGTTGAAAATACACTTTTTGGTGATGATAATTGTATATCAGAATGTTTCAGAAAAAAAATTGGCTGCAGAGTGTTTAATTTTTCTGCAATCATCTTATGGTTGTAAACCCAGGGAGTCTGAAGTGTGAACCCTTCCTGGCAACTGGAATACAAGACTTGCAAAGGTGCATCACTGTGAATATATGCTGTGAATCTGTTCACAACATTCAGGGTGAGTAGTCTGTCTCCTCTGCCGGTCTCCACAATCAATGTAAACGCTGTGGGATCAGATCTACTCAATGTTCAGTACTCACTGAAGAGAGAACTGAAATGCAGGAAGTCCCTGGGCTGCCATCCAGCCATGCAGTAGCCAGAGAAGATAATAATCAATAAGTAACTCGAGAAGGTAGGGTCATATATTTTCCCTCTGAGAAATCAAGCTGTAATTAGATTGAATTAAGGAATTAAATAATTCCTTAATTAGAATGAATTAAGGAATTCGCAGAATCTTGGGTACAACAATAAAATCAGATTTAAATATTACTGATCATAGGCCCATCTTTTAGCTTCTACATTTAGAGAAAAAGCTCAGGCTTAAAGAACACGAATAGTAGTATTGCCCGGCAGGGCTCCGCAGCCTCTGAGATCTAATGCCTGATGATATGAGGTGGAACTGATGTAACAATAATACGAATAAAGTGCATGAAACGTGATGTGCTTAAGTCATCCTGAAACCATCACCCTTCATCTGGGGAAAAAATTGTCTTCCATGAAACTGGTCCCTGATGCCAAAAAGTTTGGGGACCTCTGCTCCCGGATCCTTTATCTCTGGACCTGGAGTTCTTAAAAGAAGTTCCTTTCTCTTGCTGGCAAATATACTCACCTGTTTATTTTTGTACTGCTTCATTTTCTGCAGTAGAGATTCTTTCATTCTCTGTCTCTCTTGCTGTTTTGCCGTCTCTCTCTAAGTATCTTTGTCTCTCTCTCTCACACACGTCTGAGGATGACCACTCTGCAGTACAGGCATTTTGCCCATTCAATTGTTTTTATGTTCCTCGTAGCTAGTCTTAAATGTACCCAGATCTGTCCATACATCATTAATAGAGTTAAAATCACAGTGATATGTCATATTTAAACCTGCAGGACATTTCCCCACAAATATGGAAGGATTTATATTTGAGAGGCTCTTCTCTTGTTACTGAATAAATGGTATCCTGACTTCATTTTTCAAGGAAATACCTAACATCATTGTTTTTGATAAGCTCGTTTTAATAACTAAATTGATACTAGACTCTGATCTTTGAATCTTTAGACTATGCAATACCCATTTTTTTCAAAGTAAGATGTATGCTTCAATCAATTAACATAACATGTATCCCAAATTTCTAGTTATTCTTAGATAATCATGGACGTGTTATAAAGAAGAAGACAGACACTATAAGGAGACTAAAGAGAATTTTTTCTTCTGAAACTAAAAATGATTAAATTTTATTCTTTTCTTAAATAAGCAGCTATTAAGACCACAAATTGCATAGAACGCTTCTGTGTAAATGTTAAAGCAATTTCCATGCTTCTGAGTGGAAAGTAAAGGAAAAGAATAGTACTAAGACATCCTAATAGATACCATGAGATCCTCAGATCACAGGGGTGCGATCTTGTTCATGTTAGTAAAGGTTTAGTGTTTAAAACACAAAATCACTGTATTTAAACTCATTAAAACGAGATAAACTATAAAGGATCCTAATTTCTTTAGGGCTTCCAAAATGGGTTTTCTTAAGGAAACTGAAGCTGTTTACAATTGTTAAAAGAGCATAATGATTCTATAGCAAATGTCTTAAAGTTTTATGCTCAATTTATTGATAAATCCCGAATCAGCTTGATTGCATCCTCATAATGTTGGAGTGAATTCCATCTCCATTGAGTAGTCTTGTTGAAAATGCTCTAAAACACGTGTCAACATGTCCCATAATGTGTCAGGAGATTTGTCCTTTCTGCTGTTAACCTCAGAATAACACTGGAGGTAAAAATGTCTCATCAAAATAGTCATAGTGTAACAGCACCAGAAAAGTAGTCAACCCTGAATGAGCATTTGCCAGCAAAGATACTAGAAGCTCTGTCCCTACCCTCCTTCGAGAATGTCTTGTCTGTCCATGGATTTCCCACAGCAGAGAAGAATGCCCATATTAACAAATGATCAATAGTGTTTTAAAGTCTAAAGTGTGTCACCTAATGTGACAGATTAACCAAGTGAGGCTAACATTTTTTTCATTGAAGTTGATTTGGCTCAGGGATAAAGAATCAGCCTGCCTATGCAGGAGACGTGGGTTTGGTCCCTGGGTCAGGAAGATTCCTTGGAGAAGGAAGTAGTGATCCACTCCAGTATTCTTGCCTGAAAAATCCATCCCATGGACAGAGGAGCCTGGCATGCTATAGTCCATGGGGTCGCCAAACAGTCAGACATGCAGTAGTGACTGAACAACAAAACAGTTGATTTACCATTTTGTGTGAGTTCCTGACATACAGCAAAAGTGATTCAATTATAGATATGTATTATATATATATATATACTTTTTCATAGTCTTCTCCATTGTAGATAATTAAAAGATAATGAATATTGTTCCCTGTTCTATATGTAATTGTTGTTTGTTTTATGTATATAATTCTGTGTATCTGCTAATCCCAAATTCCTAATTTATTTCCCACCCAACATTTTAGTTCCATCCCAGGTGACTTCACTAGCCAGAGTGGTTTGAATAATTTGTTCAAGGAGATACTAACTTAGGAAGTAACAGAAATAACTCTGTCCTTTCTTATCCCCTCACTAGGATATGCTTAGTCACTCAGCTGTGTCCAACTCTTTGCAACCCCATGGACTGTAGTCTGCCAGGCTCCTCTGTCCATGGAGCTCCCCAGGCAAGAATACTGGAGTGGGTTGCCATTTCCTTCTCCAAGGGATCTTCCCCACCCAGGGATCGAACTTGCCTCTCCTGCATTGCAGGTGTATTCTTTATCGTCTGAGCCACCAGGGAAGCCCACCTGGATATGGAAGCCCTTCATGGCTAAAACTGCCTTCTTGAGGACCTAAACCGATACAGTATTGTAAAGTAATTAGCCTCCAATTAAACTAAATAAATTTATATTAAAAAAAGAAAAAGTGCACTCCTTGGCTTTAATTTGAGAGGTTCTGGAACTTCATTTCTACCACCCAGATAGCTCACAAAAATGATCAATGTTTGAAGTAAAGTAAAAATAAGAACACTGCATTTCTCATACCCAAGGAACTGCAGAGAGGAATTTTTTATTCCATATGTAGTATAGAAGCTTGACACCAACTTCCGAAAACAATGGTAGTCTTAAGCACAGTTGCATACAGAAACTACCGCAAATCTAAGCTTACCATTGAGAGTTGGCATGGGTGTGTCATAGTATATCCAAACAAATGTGTTCAGAAATCTGATTTTCCATCTAGATGAGAAAGTAACTAAACTCAGAAATTCATGTTAAATCTGTCAGCATGTGTGCAGTTGCTATCTTGTCCTGCTCTTTGCAATTCCATGGACTGTAGCCCTCCAGGCTTCTCTGTCCATGGGATTTCCCGGCAAGCATACTGGTGTGCAATGCCATGTCCTACTCCAATATCATATACAAGAATAGAGTTAATACACACTTATCACAAAGAGTGGTTTGCCCTTTCACATTTGCAGTAGAATTGTGATTCTGTAGGAGTAACAAAAGAGAATATTAAATAAACTATTCTTTAACATTTTTTCTGGCCATGTGGCATGACACTCAGGATCTTAGTTCCCCAATCAGGGGTCAAATCTGTGTCTTCTGCAGTGGAAGCATGGGTTTGTAACCACTGGACCACGAAGGAGTTCCCTCTTTAACATTTTATAATGGTTTTATGTAGATGAAGACTTACTTAGATTGGTTAGAAAATAAAAATTTAATAATGTAAAATTTTAAATGTGCACTTTGAAAGCATTTTGGCTGTGTTTTATAAGAAGGAAGCAAAAATGCTGCTTAATAGAATCTTCACCTTTTTATTGAGTCTTATATATATAGACATAGTTTATAGATACAGTCTTTTGCATTTAAATATCTATAAGAACACATAAGAATCAAGAAGTCTATTTTTTATATACTAAATCTGGTTCCTGTCTGACTTACAAAGTGTTCATAGTGAGCCAAGTTTGTTAATTTTTTTTAACTTGCAAACTGTTAAATACATTTAAATTAACTTTTTATAACAATATCTTTGTTAAGCTTAGAAACCTCAGTTTATCTTTTCCTCTTTTATGAGAGAGATCAGCAACTTATGAAATGGGGATTTTTCCAGTCAAGTTCTTCTTCTAATTCCAAGCACCATTTTAAAAATCTCACTCTGCCTGGACTGATGTTCAGTTTCTGGTTGATACAGATAATTCTGGTTCAGTTAAAGTTAATTCAAAAGTTTAAAGGGGGAGCTATTTCAAATTGCTTGCAAAGGAAAACTGGTAGTGGGGGGGGAGCAAATGTTAAGTTATTCAACAGATTAGTATAAAGTGTCACTTTGGAAACCCTTCTTTGACTGTGTTCCTTCCACACGGTCACCTTCTGAGCACCCCTGATATGTGCTATGAGTTTAAGGTGGCGGGTGGGTGGTCCAAGGGCCTGTGGACCATCATTAATGAGTTTATCGTAATCTCTTTCCTTTGGCAGTGTGCCCTGTTGATTCAGAATCAGGCCTCTGGACCCCAAAACAGAGTTAAATCTCTTAGATAGAGCTTTTGGGTGAAGTAGAAAAAAATAGTTTTACCACTTTGCCAGGCAATGGGGGCCACAGCAGGCTAATGCCCTCAAAACTCTGTGTTCCTGACTGGAGGGGGTAGTGAGAAGCTTTATAGTCATGGTGCAGAGAGGGTGTGATGACCTTATGGGCATTCTTGTGATTGGTGGGTGGTGAGGTAAGTGGGAGTCAGCATCATCAACCTCCTGGTTCCAACAGGTCTGGGGTCTCCATGCCTGTGGGCAGCAGACAGTTAACATCTCCCACCTGGTGGGGGTTTCAGTGTCTGCAGAGCAGCTCAAAGGTATTGTTGTGTGTGTCCCTTGAGGAGGAAACCAGGACCTGTCCCAAGGCTGTGCTATTATTTACTGTTTGTTATTAATTAATACTTATTGCAGTGTAGTTGATTTACAATGTTGTGTGTGTTAGTTTCTGCTATACCATCATCAAAAAAATCTATAAACAAATGCTGGAGGGGGTGTGGAAAAAAGGGAACCCTTCTACACTGTTGGTGGAAATGTAAATTGGTACCTCCACTATGGAGATTAGTATGAAGATTCCTTAAACAACTAAAAATAAAGCTATCTTATGACCCAGCAATCCCACTCCTGGGCATACATCCAGAGAAAACCATAATTTGCAAGGATACACGCACTATAACATTCACAGCAGCACTGTCTACAATAGGCAAGACCTGGAAGCAACTTAACTCCCCACTGATGCATGGCTAGATAAAGAAGATGTGGCATCATGGAATATTACTCAGCCATAAAAAAGGCATTATTGTTTCTTGACTGTTCCTCCGTTGTCTCCACGTCCCCTCCCTTCCCTAATTAGCAGCTGTTTGAACCTGTCCCTTGGAACTCAAGGAAGGTCATGGAGGTTGAGTGAAGCCTACTTGCTATAATTAAGAAACAGGGATTACAGAAAAGCTTTCCTGCCCAGGAGCCACACGAGGTCTTGCTGAGTTTCATCATCAGTGTGGGAAGCCCTCCACACCTCTTGATGGTGTATTAGTACTTTAATGTATTTCCATTTAATAGGGATTTTATGGTTCTGTTGGGTGGTTAAGGGGTACCAAAACAGATGCTGTTTTATTACTGGTTAACTGCCTTTAATGCTATTATTTATTGCTTGGGAAACATGTTTTTGTCCAAATAAATAAATAAATAAATGGCTGCTATTTCAAGGAACTGTGATTTATACAGATAATATATTACCAGTAGAAACTCATATGTGGTTCTTAACTTGGTAAACCACAGCGTTTATTCTCTGACAATTTATTTGTTTCGGGAGAAAATATGTATTGACTGAAATATTTGAATGTGATCACTATTAAAGAGAGCTCAGTCATGATGTGAATATTTATTGACATGCTGGCTTGAAAGGGGACAATGAGAGGAAGGAAGCTAATGATGGGAGGAGGAGGAAGGACCAGAGTGAGGAGGGAGTAAGTGGGCGGAAGTGATCTGACCCCAGAAACAAGTGTGGGCTAGGGCTGATGCCAGAGATGGGTCATATTTTCTTGGAAGGATTGCTTTTGTTTGCATGTAGCCCTCAAGCTTGTAAGCCAGGGACAACTGAATAAGATCAGGGTGGAGGCTGTGCTGACCTCAGATGAGCCAGGCTGCATGCTTCTGGGGGTAAAGAGGGTTGCATGGGTACACGTGTGCCATTCAAGTCCCTAAATCCCCCGATGTGGATGCTTGTTTCTTACTCCTGTTGTCTAAAGGACCTAATTTTTAACATTTTTGGTTTGATAATATGCAAAATAGGTTATCTGTAAAGTTAGAACACTTTCCTTGTAGTGTTTGTAAGAGTTATAATTACAGGTTTCTCTGCAGGCTTCCAGGGTAGCACAGTGGTAAACAATCTGCCTGCCAGTGCAGGTGTCCTGGGTTCTATCCGTGGGCCAGGAAGATCTGCTAGAGGAGGAAATGGCCACGGACTCCAGTATTCTTGCCTGGAGAATCCCATGGACAGAGGAGCCTGGTGGGCTACAGTCCATGGCGAGTCACAAAGAGTCCCTGGAGTCCTGACTGAGCATGCACACATCACACATCTCTAATTTACTCTAAGGGTCATATCCTACTGACAAATGAGAGGAGATTAAAGTCTTACAAAAGGAAAATGAGCAAAGATGAGGAGAGCCTGTAGGTTAGGAAAGGTCCAAGAGCTGACCTAGCCAACAGCCAGGAAGGAGATAGAGATGAATCCACACAGAGCAGAATTCAAACTAGCCCATCGTTACCAGGTGAACACCAAGCAAAGCACATCATACCTTCTCTTCAAGTTGTGTATATTGAATAAATCTATTGGTTGAGTAAATCAATAACCCCTGCCTCTTACTGCAACAGCACTTAAGTGGGCTGATTCAAATGAAATATTCTGCTTTCTACACTCAGAGCATTTCTGTTCTTTCTGATAATTTTGTGAGGTATGTTTTCTATCTCAAATACCAAGGTTCTTATGTAATTTAACAATCAACCATCTCATCTTTGATTTGTGAGAAACTTAGCGTTTTAAAAGATGTACTGACAACCTTTAACACCTAATAAATTAATGCTCCAGGAAAGGAAAATCAATTCTATCTTTTCTAAAGAGTAGGCATAGTTTTGGTTAAAAAAAAAATCAATGAATAACATTGCATTACAAAACAATTACAGATGTGCATAAGCATAGCCTACATAGGAAGAAAGTTTACTCTTTTAGCTTAAAAAAATAAGATTTTGATTATAAAATTTATTAAAGCTATCTCATATTTTTTTTGTTTTCTCTAAATATATCACACCATTTAAATGATCCATTTTAGTTTTTGACATCGTTTCCCAATCAAAATTTTATTAAAATATTTGTATGTGTGGGCTTAGTAATATCTGACTCTTTGCAACCCCATGAACTGTAGCCTGCCAGGTTCCTCTGTCCATGGAATTTTCCAGGCAAGAATAATAGAGTGAGTTGCCATTTCTTCTCCAGGAAAAGATGAGGAGTATTTAGATAATTCAAATTGTGTTTCCTTAAGTATATCAGGGATCTCAAAAAGCACTTTCAAGATAATTAATTTTTGAGTTCGTGTATGTTATTTTTACTTTTCAATGAGGTGCCTATTATTATGAGATTATCAAAGTCCCAGATGAAGTGTGTATGAACATTGTTGAGAGTGAAATACTGTGCAGTTTTCCAGTGGACTTCAATTATATAACACCTGTGCTGCTTAAATTTGTGCTGACCTACTGTGAAATTATGTTGTGTTCAGTAGGCCTCGTGCTTTCTTATTTCTTATCTGTGAGTGAAATGATCCACTTGCTATCAAATGGGGATGCGACAGACTTGTATTGAAGAAGATAAATCATATGAAGCCATTTTAAACAGTTTATATTATTCATCTCACAGTATATATCCTTACTTAAATAAATTCTCTAATTTACACTTACTAAATTTGTACTTTTTAATTGAATGAAAAGTCATGCCAAAAATATACAAAAAGACTATTTCCATTCTCACAGGGTTAGAAATTAAAAGCCTTTGGAAATAGTCAATGATTAATATCAAATAAGTCAAAATACTTCTGTTATTTTTGATTCACATTTCTGNTACTTTTTAATTGAATGAAAAGTCATGCCAAAAATATACAAGAAGACTATTTCCATTCTCACAGGGTTAGAAATTAAAAGCCTTTGGAAATAGTCAATGATTAATATCAAATAAGTCAAAATACTTCTGTTATTTTTGATTCACATTTCTGTTTAGGAGAGGTTAAAGTGTCAAAATAACTAACCAAGGCTGAGAAAATACAACAAAGAGGCTGGGAAAACATAGTACATCACCTCAGTGTTTTATCATTAATATGAAAATACTGACCATCAGTACATTTAAGAGCATGGTGATGATAACTGATATTTTTTCAGTTTTTATCTTGATATTTGGGCCTAAGTTGTTACAGCCAGAATTTGTAGATTGCATAAGAATGAAACACTGCATTTTTCAAAATTAAAATTTAAAGAGATTCCCTTCAATGTTAATATGCAAAACTCTCTCAGCGAAATATGAAATATGTAACAGAACTACAATGAAAGACAGGATGCAGGATTTTATGAGGCAGGCAAATGCTCCAAGCGTTTGTGTACCTGAAATCTCTCTTGCTTGTCTCTCAACTTTAACCCTTAATCACTTCCAGAAGCACATTCTTTTGGCTCTAGTTTCCCATCTCAAGTAAAAGAGCATTCTGGGAAAATAAATTGTTGATTTAGAGGAGGTTTCCTATTCAGGTTTGGTTTAGACATGGAATAATCATTTCTGATATCACTTTGTACCTATTTTCTGCAGCCTGGGACTATTTTGGATCTCTTGCACCCACAGATAATAGACCATATGCTGCAGTCTGCTGGGTGATAAGGCCCAGGCACAGCTACCTGTTAACGGCAAGCATAAATCAGTGTGAGTGTCATAGACTATAACTTATATTCAATTTATTACTATAGACACATTTATTGGGATGGAATTTTTACAGTCTCATAATATTCTGAGAAGCTCACCATAAACTATTAACGAGAGAGGAACACTATTAATAATGAACATCCCAGAGCAGTTATTCTCAGAAAGTTTTTGACCCTGAGAATGAAATCAGTTAAGATGGGTTTCAGCTAATAAACATATACCTTTAATCTGCTAAAATACCTGAAAAGAGATGTATCAAACCTGGAGATCATCATTTTAGAAACAAAAATTGCATTAAGAATTTAGTGAAGTAAGAAGGCTTATAAATATTGATACCTTTGTATTATATTATAAAATATTGATTCTCATTCCCGTTTTGAATGTGGCAAACCATTCCTGATCTTCTGCCATCATTCTAGGGCAGTTTGCTGTGTTAAAAATAGTCCTAAAGGACAATATTTTATTTATTTAATTTAGGTCACTTGGTTCACATGATTTTAAAGTATTAACTTTAAATTGATATTTTTTCAGTAGTGCTTTTCTTTTGTGCAAATATTGTGTACAGCGGTTAAGTATATTATCACTGAAGTCTCACGTGGCATTGCAACCTTAATAAAAGTGACTTAATTAACTTGTCAGGCTTTATCAACTAAGGAGTAAATAGATAAGCCCCATCTCAGTGGCTAGATTTTTTTTCTTTTCTTTTCGTTTTGCCTATGCTGATTCCAGCTGCCTAAATGGCCCTCATCTTAATAGACCTCTTCATTGATCTCTCACCAAAGAACCCATCTGTTAATGCCTTTCCTCTTATAACAAGACTGTCAGTGTGGGTAGACCCACACACACACCTTCATAAAATAACACACCATGGACTTGCAAGATTTCTGCAACAATGTATTAGTTTGCACCATATGAAACTGCCAATATTTGTTTTGCCTGAAAGAACATATGATTTTGAGGTCTATGCATTCCTGTTTATTTATGAAACAAGAGGAAAAACAGTCTTACTCTAACTTCCCATAGTCACAGCAACACACCTGAATAAAGACTGATATCTGGCCAAGAATAAGCCACATGGAAAATACCAGCATTTCTGGTTGGTAGTGGGGCTGCAAATGTCTAAAATACATATTGAAACATTAGTAAAATTATAAAATCAGAATCCATATTTAGTATACAGTATTTCCTTTTTAACTTAAATGCATGTGTATAAATTATTCATAAATATAACATTTTTCATTAAAAAAATCTAAAGTATGAAATGAAAGTTTGCTTTCATTCATTCAACTCCAAGTCTTACTCATTTGTAGCATGAATTGTCCAAGATTTGTTTTTCCCGTTGTTTATGCAGGTCAGGTGCTTGCATACACACACCTGTGTCCACACACACACACACACACACACACACACCACATGTTTCATGAAAATAGATTCGTGAGAAGGATGGGTTCATAAGACCACACTGGTCACTGACAGAGACCTTCCAAAGGTAACTAAAACTACCTAAACAGTGAATTGTGCTGAGTCATGTCCGACTCTTTAGGACACCGTGGACTGTAGCCTGCCAGGCTCTTCTGTCCATATAATTCTCCAGGCAGGAACACTGGGGTGCACTGATGCTTCCTCCTTCACGGGATCGTCCTGGCACTAGGACTGAGCCCGCATCTCTCACATCTCCTACTTTGGCAGGTGGATTCTTTACCACCGAGCCACTTGGGTAGCCCCAAACTATCTAATGTAACTAGTAATTGGAGCAAAGTGGCAGGAAACTGGGGCAGAGATGCAAGACCCCAGAAATGCTGCATCCCCTGTAATGATACCAGAGGCTCCAGTGAGTGAGTTTGGAGGCCCATCCAGGACTTTGCAGGCCATTTTCCACCTCTTCTTGTCCTTTTCCCAGGCTACGTTTGTTGAAATACCTCATCTGTTAGTTTTCTCTTACTGATGTAAAAAATTACCTCCAACTTAGTGGGTTAAAGCAGTATGCATCTCTCCTGTTACAGCTCTAGAGGTTAGAAACCTGTAATGGATCTCACTGGGCTAATGTCGAAGTGTTGGTTTCGCTGTGTTTCTTCTGTAGCATCCAGGGGAGCACCCGTTTTCTTGTGTTTTCCAGTTTTTCCTCAGTCCTTGGCTCATGGCTTCTTCCTGTCAAAGTCCTAAGCAGAGCATCTACAGACCCCTCCCTGATTTAGTCTTCCATCTCCTTCTTGCATTTATTAGAATTCTTGGGAATTCCCTGGTGGTCCAGTGGATTCTGAGTNAGGAGGAGAAAGGGACATCAGAGCATGAGATGGTTGGATGGCATCACCGACTCAATGGACATAAGTTTGAATAAATTCCAGGAGTTGGTGATTGACAGGGAGGCCTGGTGTGCTGTAGTCCATGGGATCGCAAAGAGTTGGACACTACTGAGCAATTGAACTGAACTGAACTGAAATCTGGTTTTGGAGTCCATATCCTAAATATTATATTTCCGTATCTCTCTATATGTGATCTGAATACCCTGGGCACCAGCATATTTCCTGAGATTGCAAGTTGGTGTAAACTTTATTCAGGAAGTTAGCTATAAGAATGCTAGAAAGATATTCTTTAACTGGAGTCTAAATTATAAATACCAAAGTTTGTTTGCAACGGATGGCACATACTATGTAACAAGAAAAATTTCCTAAATAATGACATATGCATNTTATTCAGGAAGTTAGCTATAAGAATGCTAGAAAGATATTCTTTAACTGGAGTCTAAATTATAAATACAAAAGTTTGTTTGCAACGGATGGCACATACTATGTAACAAGAAAAATTTCCTAAATAATGACATATGCATAATTATATAGATGCTAAACTGTCAGTTATAGTCATTGTTTTTTTCAGGTTCATGTCCAGTTCGGTGTTTGTTTGTTTGGTTTTTTTGCTATCACTGTTGAAGGTCTTAGCTAAATAAGCCAAGTGAAATATTCCATTCTTTGTCTTTTGAGAATCCATCACAACATGTGGTGGGTTTTCCGCATCATTTATAAAATATCTCTGTGCCGTGATAATTATTATAAAAATGGTCATCTGTTTGTGTTGAGGTTTTGCTACGATTATATAGCATCCTGCACCTGGGGCAGAGCAGTGAATTCATAAGCATGCTTGTTGAATCAGCCTTAGACT
Source organism: Raphicerus campestris (assembly GCA_006410735.1). NCBI lineage: Eukaryota > Metazoa > Chordata > Mammalia > Artiodactyla > Bovidae > Raphicerus > Raphicerus campestris. Next base: position 2,080,813 of record SJYW01008672.1, read on the forward strand.
CCTCAGCCTCACTCTCTATGGTTCACCTGAACTATGATCTCCATAAACTATACGCCTGGAGCTCCACTTATTCCTTAGTTAAATTTTCCTCAAAACTGAGAAAAATATTTATCCTTATACACATTTTGTGAATGTCAGCCCTAGTTATTCATTTAACAGTTGCTCTTTCTTTTCTGTGGCCTTTCTCTGCTTCCATCTCTCCCTAAGCTGCTTCATGGTGTTAACAGAGATTTTAGACCTCCTGATAAGAAGACATAGCTTCAGCCAATAAATATCTCCTGAGCACCCACAATAGGCTAAGCCCTTTCAAGCCGAGTATGACTTAACAAAGATTACATGACTCAGAAACAATTGACTAGTCTCAGTTTCCTTCCTAGCATAGCATTAGTCAGTATTTTCCTTTCCTGTGGTACTTAACCATTTCACCCCTGGAATGTGTGAGCTGCAATGTAATTGTAGAGACTGGTCGGTGAGCACAACATAGATCAGTTTTATTCATTGCATGTTAAATGAAGGATTTTCCGAGAGAGTATATGTTTTTAGTAGAAGTGCATTCTAACAAGACATTCAACCAACACTGAATAATTAATGACCTAGGCAGCATCTCACAGGAAACCTATAATCATAAAAGTTTCAATTTAAAATAAAACACTATCCTTAGAAATCGTTTTTCCTTCCTAAAGGTATATTGCCTTAATTGGAGAGGTTGACGCTCAGTCAACTTCAGAACGGAGGGTTTCTTTCTTCTTTCCTGATGTAGGCTCTGTCGTCTCAAGCTGGGAATTGTGTTCTTGATGTGTTTTACAGATACTATTCAATATCAGTAAGATCCCTTATGTGATCTACGAGAAAGCCCACATAAGCATTCAAATACATACCAAGATAAACTAAACCTTCTGGGGAAGGAACACGCGTATGATAAGAATCGAGGAATGAAAAAAATACCACACATTCCAATCCGTGTTGCTTTTCCAATAGCTGAGGTCATTTTGATATTGGACTGTCCCTTAAAAAAAAGAGGAATAGTCTGACTTGCTGGGTCTTGGGAGGTTTTATGGATGTGTTAGAAGCAGCCTGAAAACAAGAATGTAAGTATTTGTTGCACGGCTCTCAAAATAAGCAGAGCTAATAGGGCTTACATATAAAAGTGCTTGTATTTTTTGCCAACTGACAGTTTTGCTTTTGACCCAGAGTTGCTGGCCCTTGGAAGATCCCTTCTCAGGTACTCTCAAAACACTGGGGCATGTTGCTCAGATTTTGTCCTTTTCTATTGCTCAGCATCAGTAGATTTTGCATATTATTGTCTTTGATTTCACTTTCTCTCCATTTCTACATTTCCTCCATCTATAACTCTGAGCTTTGGGAATAAGCAGTAGAAGACTAATTAAGAAAAGGAAAAGGCAATTAAACAAGGACAAAATGATTGAGGAGAGTTCCAGAAAATGTTATCAGAACAGCAGAATTTTATTTAAGAATAGGGTGTAGAGTTTAAAAACTGAGAGATCTTTCTTTAGCTATCCATGTCTTTTCCATTTGTATCTTAAAAAAAGAGTAAAAGAAAATTTTATAGGCTTAGGAGCCGTGAAGGAAGACTGTAAGGTAGAAGTTCCATGTTCCATCCATAGATAACACTCAATGAATTCTTTTAAATATAAACATAAATCAGGGCAGTGGACAGTATAAAATGTATGGTGGCCCAATGCATTACATATCTCATTTTAAATAAAATATCTTTGATCACTCAGTGACTGGAAACAGAAGATTAAAGGAAAAAACATTTTTGGTCTCAGAATTTTTCAAAAAAATCTCTGTGTCCTTTGTTTGCATAAAAGGTATTAATTTAGGAAAATTGCAAATCATTTCCAAAAGGCCGTTCCATCAAAACTTGGAGAGTCACATGGTGCCAAAGACAAAAAGATCAAGCCAGATCCAACAGTGTCTGAAAGAGTCCAATGATCTTATGAATAATGAAAAGATGCAAAGTTGTTATCATATGAAATTTATTCTAACCTGAAACGCTGGAATTAATTTGTGACAAGTCCCATTCTTACAACTTTAAAGAGCACTTTCAAGTGAGGTTTTATTCTTTCCCTCTTATTCTTAAAGTATGAAGTCATGTTTGAATCTTGGCAGCCCAGCAATAAGCTTATTAGCTTTCACTCAGAATTAGGCTTCTGACGGTTTAAAATTTTTTTCCTAAAGCTTTTTTTAAAGACAAGTTTTCCTTAATTACCACACATTTTGTCATTAAATAGAAGTGCATAATGCATCAATTAATGTTGGCCTCAACGAAAAATGTATTGTACCTAATGGTAATCATAACAGCTCACACTTACCAAGAGTTTATCCTGTGTCAGGTGCTGTCGTGAGAATGTGGAATGTATTAGTGTGCTACACAGCACAACAACTCTACTTTATAAGCCCCTGATGTGAAGCCCGTGTTACCAATAAGGAATCTCTGACCCAGAAATAATCATTTGAGGGTGGGGGAAAGTGACCTGAACAGTTATTTCCTGGACACTAAGGTCTAAGGTGGCAGAGGGGATTTGCCGATGGTCTATTGATCTGGGCACTCTACTTCCGCTCCCTCAAGGGAGTGGTTCAATCCCTGGAACTAAGATCCTGCAAGTCACATGATGCAGCCAATAAATAAACAGAGTGGCAGAAATCACAGTGGCCCATACAAAGTAATCGTTCAATTAAATATTTAACCAACATGATTATTGTATGCTGTTCACTGGTTATCGTAGATTTCTACCTATCATTCTCTGCAAACTGTGTGTAGGAGGCATGCTTCCTCTAAATAATTTAAATTATTTAAATATTTTTGGCTGTGCGGGGTCTTTGCTGCTGCGTGGGCTTTTCTCTAGCTGTGGTGAGCTGGGGCTGCTCTTTAGTTGCAGGGCGCGGCTTCCCATTGTGGCGGCTTCTCTTGTGGGCTTAGTAGCAGTTGTGGCTCCTGGACTCTAAGGCACAAGCTCAGTAGTTGTGGTGCACGGGCTTAGTTGCTCCGTGGCACATGGGTTCTTCCCTGAACCAGGAATCGAACCCATGTCTCCTGTATTGGGAGATGGATTCTTTACCACTGAGTAACCAGGAAAACCCAGTGTATGAGGCATCTTAAAAAGACTTCAGATCAAGTTAAGTAAATTGATGTGTGCCTTATTCCTGCTAACCCTTTTCTTATCTGTAATATGTATTTATTATGATGATGGCAATATTATCCCAAGGCTGCAAGCCAGGAATGACAACACCATCCACAATTCACCTTTGCTCATTGCCCTGGGGGTTGTTCTAGGATGCCCAATCCAGATTTCCCTTATTTAAGGTGTTTTGATCTGAGTTTTCTCCATCAGAGTGATTATGGCTAAAACAAAAACTTTTATTTCAGAAAGCTTCAGAACTCTCCCATGCCCTGGATTAAAATTCTAGCTTGTGCTATTCAGATGAATTCTTTCAAAATTCCTCTATATTTCAGAGAAATCAAATGGTTGACAGGAATATAATCCCAGCAGAAGCTTAAAAAGGAACAGGAATGTTGAAATGTATGAAGAGGCAATATTTGCTTAAAGGTACTCATGCATGTGAGGATCCTGGAAAAGCTGAATCACTGTTTCAATACAGTGATTGACAAATTTCAGTAGCTTTTCATGGTTTCCCTTTCCAGGAGGTGGAAATGTGTGGCTATAATGTTAACACAATGATTGCTTTACCTAAAGCATCTGAATTATATAAGTCTGTAGTCTCAGAAAAGTTGCTGATTTTCCTTCTTCTAAAATATCAGCAGATGTTGACCTCAACTTTGTCTCCATGCCACAGTTTGAGTGAGAAATGTCACTAATGTTGTCTTGCACATTGAAGACTTTATTTTTCGTTGCTGTTTAGTTGCTTAGCTGTGTCTGAACTCTTTGGCCACGCCATGGACTGTAGCCTGCCAGGCTCCTTTGTGTCCATGGAATTTTCAAGCCAAAAATACTGGAGTGCATTACCATTTCCTTCTCTAGAGGATCTTCCTGACCCAGAGATCGAACCCACATCTCCTGCATTAGCAGGCGGATCGTGGGAAGCCCCACTTTCTTTTAAAAATCACATTAAAACTGAAAAATGTAATATTAATGTATTTTACTAGAGTGTTTCTTTTTTTACTTAATGTTTGCAATAAAAAATATAACACATTACGATTAATTTCTAAGGTGACATGTTCTTTTTTAGGAAAATACTCCATCTTCTGTATGTTTAATTACATTATAGTCACTTTCATGTGAAACAACTAAGACAGGCATGAGCAGATGAGTGAATTTATAGAAATTCAGTTTTTCTTTGACCTTGGGTAAATCACCTTGGTTTTCCTGGTTAAAAAAAAAAGAACAGTGAACCTCATTATACATCATCTTAGGCTTGTTGGGATGCTTATTGCAAGAAAGAGACAATTTCTCTGATAATAAGTAGCATCAGTGTAGGCAAAATCTGATCCACAGCTTTTGAAAAAAGGCATTTGTTGGATACCAAAAAGAAAAGGAGCTGATTTAAAGAGGTACCTTGGGGATGAAACATCTGTCTGAAGTATGCTTTAATTTCCGTATGGTCTACCAAAGTGCCTTTAGCACACTGTCTCCAATCAATGCAGTTTGGATCATCAGATTAGTGGAAATAAGCCCAAGTATTGATTGTCACTAGAGTACACAGATTCTAAATGGTCTTCAGAAATAAAATTGCAAGACATTAGGGATTTAAAATTTCCCAAATATTCTAAAAAGTTTTTATCAGGAATAGGTGTTGAGTTATGTCAAAAGCTTTTTTCTCTATGTACAAATATGATCATATAATTTGCTTTCTTCAGTGTTGATGCTATAGAATGCATGAATTGGTTCTTGAATGTTGAATCAGTTGTGTATTTGGAACATGCTTTATAATTTTTTAAAACATTGTAGTTGATTATTTTCTTAGGAATTTCTATATCTATGTCTATGCGTATTGGCCTGTAGTTTCCCTTTCATCACATGTCTTTATCTGATTTCAATATCACGGTAGTGCTGGCCTCATAGGATGAGTTAACAAGTGTTCCCTATGTTCTATTTTCTTTCTTTTTAGTTTTTTTAAATATATTTATTTTTTAATCAAAGAATAATGGCTTTACAGAATTTTGTTGTTTTATGTCAGCCATAGGTATACAATTATCCCTGCCCTCTTGAACCTCCCTCCAGTCTCCCTCCCCATCCCACCCCTCTAGGTTGAGACAGAGCCGCTGTTTGAGTTTCCTAAGACTGGTTGGCTCTCTGTTTTACAGATGGTGATGTGAGTTTCCATGCTGCTGTCTCCGTGCATCTCACTCTCTCCTTCCACCCCCTGCCCCATGCACTGTGTCCGTTCGTCTGTTCTCTATGTCTGTCTCTCCACAGCTGCCCTGTATGTATACTCATCAGTATCGTCTTTCTAGATTCCATATATATATGCATCAGTATACGATACTTGTCTTTCTCTTTCTGACTTTACTGTGTATAATAAGGTCTAAGTCATCCACCTCATTAGAATGACTTAAATGTGTTCCTTTTTATGACTATAATTCCGTTATATATATGTATTACAGCTTCTTTATCCATTCATCTGTCAATGGGCATCTGGATTTACTCCATGTTCTAGCTATTGTAAATAGTGCTGCAATGAACAATGGGATACTTGTGTCTTTTTCAATTTTGGTTTCCTCAGGTTATATGCGCAAGAGTGGGATTGCTGGGTCATATGGTGGTTTTATTCCTAGTTTTTAAAGGAATCNATGTTTTTAGTAGAAGTGCATTCTAACAAGACATTCAACCAACACTGAATAATTAAGGACCTAGGCAGCATCTCACAGGAAACCTATAATCATAAAAGTTTCAATTTAAAATAAAACACTATCCTTAGAAATCGTTTTTCCTTCCTAAAGGTATATTGCCTTAGTTGGAGAGGTTGACGCTCAGTCAACTTCAGAACGGAGGGTTTCTTTCTTCTTTCCTGATGTAGGCTCTGTCGTCTCAAGCTGGGAATTGTGTTCTTGATGTGTTTTACAGATACTATTCAATATCAGTAAGATCCCTTATGTGATCTACGAGAAAGCCCACATAAGCATTCAAATACATACCAAGATAAACTAAACCTTCTGGGGAAGGAACACGCGTATGATAAGAATCGAGGAATGAAAAAAATACCACACATTCCAATCCGTGTTGCTTTTCCAATAGCTGAGGTCATTTTGATATTGGACTGTCCCTTAAAAAAAAGAGGAATAGTCTGACTTGCTGGGTCTTGGGAGGTTTTATGGATGTGTTAGAAGCAGCCCGAAAACAAGAATGTAAGTATTTGTTGCACGGCTCTCAAAATAAGCAGAGCTAATAGGGCTTACATATAAAAGTGCTTGTATTTTTTGCCAACTGACAGTTTTGCTTTTGACCCAGAGTTGCTGGCCCTTGGAAGATCCCTTCTCAGGTACTCTCAAAACACTGGGGCATGTTGCTCAGATTTTGTCCTTTTCTATTGCTCAGCATCAGTAGATTTTGCATATTATTGTCTTTGATTTCACTTTCTCTCCATTTCTACATTTCCTCCATCTATAACTCTGAGCTTTGGGAATAAGCAGTAGAAGACTAATTAAGAAAAGGAAAAGGCAATTAAACAAGGACAAAATGATTGAGGAGAGTTCCAGAAAATGTTATCAGAACAGCAGAATTTTATTTAAGAATAGGGTGTAGAGTTTAAAAACTGAGAGATCTTTCTTTAGCTATCCATGTCTTTTCCATTTGTATCTTAAAAAAAGAGTAAAAGAAAATTTTATAGGCTTAGGAGCCGTGAAGGAAGACTGTAAGGTAGAAGTTCCATGTTCCATCCATAGATAACACTCAATGAATTCTTTTAAATATAAACATAAATCAGGGCAGTGGACAGTATAAAATGTATGGTGGCCCAATGCATTACATATCTCATTTTAAATAAAATATCTTTGATCACTCAGTGACTGGAAACAGAAGATTAAAGGAAAAAACATTTTTGGTCTCAGAATTTTTCAAAAAAATCTCTGTGTCCTTTGTTTGCATAAAAGGTATTAATTTAGGAAAATTGCAAATCATTTCCAAAAGGCCATTCCATCAAAACTTGGAGAGTCACATGGTGCCGAAGACAAAAAGATCAAGCCGGATCCAACAGTGTCTGAAAGAGTCCAATGATCTTATGAATAATGAAAAGATGCAAAGTTGTTATCATATGAAATTTATTCTAACCTGAAACGCTGGAATTAATTTGTGACAAGTCCCATTCTTACAACTTTAAAGAGCACTTTCAAGTGAGGTTTTATTCTTTCCCTCTTATTCTTAAAGTATGAAGTCATGTTTGAATCTTGGCAGCCCAGCAATAAGCTTATTAGCTTTCACTCAGAATTAGGCTTCTGACGGTTTAAAATTTTTTTCCTAAAGCTTTTTTTAAAGACAAGTTTTCCTTAATTACCACACATTTTGTCATTAAATAGAAGTGCATAATGCATCAATTAATGTTGGCCTCAACGAAAAATGTATTGTACCTAATGGTAATCATAACAGCTCACACTTACCAAGAGTTTATCCTGTGTCAGGTGCTGTCGTGAGAATGTGGAATGTATTAGTGTGCTACACAGCACAACAACTCTACTTTATAAGCCCCTGATGTGAAGCCCGTGTTACCAATAAGGAATCTCTGACCCAGAAATAATCATTTGAGGGTGGGGGAAAGTGACCTGAACAGTTATTTCCTGGACACTAAGGTCTAAGGTGGCAGAGGGGATTTGCCGATGGTCTATTGATCTGGGCACTCTACTTCCGCTCCCTCAAGGGAGTGGTTCAATCCCTGGAACTAAGATCCTGCAAGTCACATGATGCAGCCAATAAATAAACAGAGTGGCAGAAATCACAGTGGCCCATACAAAGTAATCGTTCAATTAAATATTTAACCAACATGATTATTGTATGCTGTTCACTGGTTATCGTAGATTTCTACCTATCATTCTCTGCAAACTGTGTGTAGGAGGCATGCTTCCTCTAAATAATTTAAATTATTTAAATATTTTTGGCTGTGCGGGGTCTTTGCTGCTGCGTGGGCTTTTCTCTAGCTGTGGTGAGCTGGGGCTGCTCTTTAGTTGCAGGGCGCGGCTTCCCATTGTGGCGGCTTCTCTTGTGGGCTTAGTAGCAGTTGTGGCTCCTGGACTCTAAGGCACAAGCTCAGTAGTTGTGGTGCACGGGCTTAGTTGCTCCGTGGCACATGGGTTCTTCCCTGAACCAGGAATCGAACCCATGTCTCCTGTATTGGGAGATGGATTCTTTACCACTGAGTAACCAGGAAAACCCAGTGTATGAGGCATCTTAAAAAGACTTCAGATCAAGTTAAGTAAATTGATGTGTGCCTTATTCCTGCTAACCCTTTTCTTATCTGTAATATGTATTTATTATGATGATGGCAATATTATCCCAAGGCTGCAAGCCAGGAATGACAACACCATCCACAATTCACCTTTGCTCATTGCCCTGGGGGTTGTTCTAGGATGCCCAATCCAGATTTCCCTTATTTAAGGTGTTTTGATCTGAGTTTTCTCCATCAGAGTGATTATGGCTAAAACTAAAACTTTTATTTCAGAAAGCTTCAGAACTCTCCCATGCCCTGGATTAAAATTCTAGCTTGTGCTATTCAGATGAATTCTTTCAAAATTCCTCTATATTTCAGAGAAATCAAATGGTTGACAGGAATATAATCCCAGCAGAAGCTTAAAAAGGAACAGGAATGTTGAAATGTATGAAGAGGCAATATTTCCTTAAAGGTACTCATGCATGTGAGGATCCTGGAAAAGCTGAATCACTGTTTCAATACAGTGATTGACAAATTTCAGTAGCTTTTCATGGTTTCCCTTTCCAGGAGGTGGAAATGTGTGGCTATAATGTTAACACAATGATTGCTTTACCTAAAGCATCTGAATTATATAAGTCTGTAGTCTCAGAAAAGTTGCTGATTTTCCTTCTTCTAAAATATCAGCAGATGTTGACCTCAACTTTGTCTCCATGCCACAGTTTGAGTGAGAAATGTCACTAACGTTGTCTTGCACATTGAAGACTTTATTTTTCGTTGTTGTTTAATTGCTTAGCTGTGTCTGAACTCTTTGGCCACGCCATGGACTGTAGCCTGCCAGGCTCCTTTGTGTCCATGGAATTTTCAAGCCAAAAATACTGGAGTGCATTACCATTTCCTTCTCTAGAGGATCTTCCTGACCCAGAGATCGAACCCACATCTCCTGCATTAGCAGGCGGATCGTGGGAAGCCCCACTTTCTTTTAAAAATCACATTAAAACTGAAAAATGTAATATTAATGTATTTTACTAGAGTGTTTCTTTTTTTACTTAATGTTTGCAATAAAAAATATAACATATTACGATTAATTTCTAAGGTGACATGTTCTTTTTTAGGAAAATACTCCATCTTCTGTATGTTTAATTACATTATAGTCACTTTCATGTGAAACAACTAAGACAGGCATGAGCAGATGAGTGAATTTATAGAAATTCAGTTTTTCTTTGACCTTGGGTAAATCACCTTGGTTTTCCTGGTTAAAAAAAAAAGAACAGTGAACCTCATTATACATCATCTTAGGCTTGTTGGGATGCTTATTGCAAGAAAGAGACAATTTCTCTGATAATAAGTAGCATCAGTGTAGGCAAAATCTGATCCACAGCTTTTGAAAAAAGGCATTTGTTGGATACCAAAAAGAAAAGGAGCTGATTTAAAGAGGTACCTTGGGGATGAAACATCTGTCTGAAGTATGCTTTAATTTCCGTATGGTCTACCAAAGTGCCTTTAGCACACTGTCTCCAATCAATGCAGTTTGGATCATCAGATTAGTGGAAATAAGCCCAAGTATTGATTGTCACTAGAGTACACAGATTCTAAATGGTCTTCAGAAATAAAATTGCAAGACATTAGGGATTTAAAATTTCCCAAATATTCTAAAAAGTTTTTATCAGGAATAGGTGTTGAGTTATGTCAAAAGCTTTTTTCTCTATGTACAAATATGATCATATAATTTGCTTTCTTCAGTGTTGATGCTATAGAATGCATGAATTGGTTCTTGAATGTTGAATCAGTTGTGTATTTGGAACATGCTTTATAATTTTTTAAAACATTGTAGTTGATTATTTTCTTAGGAATTTCTATATCTATGTCTATGCGTATTGGCCTGTAGTTTCCCTTTCATCACATGTCTTTATCTGATTTCAATATCACGGTAGTGCTGGCCTCATAGGATGAGTTAACAAGTGTTCCCTATGTTCTATTTTCTTTCTTTTTAGTTTTTTTAAAATATATTTATTTTTTAATCAAAGAATAATGGCTTTACAGAATTTTGTTGTTTTATGTCAGCCATAGGTATACAATTATCCCTGCCCTCTTGAACCTCCCTCCAGTCTCCCTCCCCATCCCACCCCTCTAGGTTGAGACAGAGCCGCTGTTTGAGTTTCCTGAGACTGGTTGGCTCTCTGTTTTACAGATGGTGATGTGAGTTTCCATGCTGCTGTCTCCGTGCATCTCACTCTCTCCTTCCACCCCCTGCCCCACGCACTGTGTCCATTTGTCTGTTCTCTATGTCTGTCTCTCCACAGCTGCCCTGTATGTATACTCATCAGTATTGTCTTTCTAGATTCCATATATATATGCATCAGTATACGATACTTGTCTTTCTCTTTCTGACTTTACTGTGTATAATAAGGTCTAAGTCATCCACCTCATTAGAATGACTTAAATGTGTTCCTTTTTATGACTATTATTCCGTTATATATATGTATTACAGCTTCTTTATCCATTCATCTGTCAATGGGCATCTGGATTTACTCCATGTTCTAGCTATTGTAAATAGTGCTGCAATGAACAATGGGATACTTGTGTCTTTTTCAATTTTGGTTTCCTCAGGTTATATGCGCAAGAGTGGGATTGCTGGGTCATATGGTGGTTTTATTCCTAGTTTTTAAAGGAATCTCCATCCCATCTTCCATAGTGCCTGGATCAATTTACACTCCCACCAACAGTGCAAGAGGGTTCCCTTTTNACAGCTTCTTTATCCATTCATCTGTCAATGGGCATCTGGATTTACTCCATGTTCTAGCTATTGTAAATAGTGCTGCAATGCACAATGGGATACTTGTGTCTTTTTCAATTTTGGTTTCCTCAGGTTATATGCGCAAGAATGGGATTGCTGGGTCATATGGTGGTTTTATTTCTAGTTTTTAAAGGAATCTCCATCCCATCTTCCATAGTGCCTGTATCAATTTACACTCCCACCAACAGTGCAAGAGGGTTCCCTTTTCTCCACATCCTCTCCAGCAGTTATTGTTTGTAGAATTTTTTGATGATGACCATTCTGACCACTGGTGTGAGGTGATATCTCATTGTAATTTTAATTTGCATTTCTGTAATAATGAGCGATGTTAAGCATCTTTTCATGTGTTTGTTAGCCGTCTGTATGTCTTCTTCAGAGAAACGTCTGTTTAGATCATTTTCCCACTTTTTGATTCTTTTTCTGTTTTTCTTTTTGATTGTTTTTTGATTGTTTGATTGTTTTTCTGATATTAAGTTATATTAGTTGCTTGTGTATTTTGGAAATTAATCCTTTGTTAGTTATTTCATTTGCTGTTATTTTCTCCCATTCGGAGGGTTGTCTTTTCACTTTGCTTATAGTTTCCTTTGCTGTACAAAAGCTTTCAAGTTTAATCAGATTCCACTTGTTTACTTTTGTTTTATTTCCATTACTCTAGGAGGTGGGTCACAGAGGATCTTGCTTTGATTTATGGCATCATGTGTTCTTCTTATGTTTTCCTCTAAGAGTTCTATAGTTTCTGGTCTTATATTTAGGTCTTTAATCCATTTTGAGTTTATCTTTGTGTATGGGGCTAGGAAGTGTTCTAATTTCATTCTTCTACATGTATCTGTCCAGATTTCCTATCACTGTTTATTGAAAAGGCTGTCTTTGTCCCATCGTATATTCTTTCCTCCTTTGTCAAAACAGGGTACCCATCATAGGTGCATGGGTTTATTCCTGAGTCTTGTTTCACTGATCATGCTCTATTGTGCTAAGTTGTGTCAGTTGTGTCTGACTCTTTGCAACCCTATGTACTATAGCCCATCAGGCTCCTCTGTCCATGGGATTCTCCAGACAAGAATATTAGGGTGGGTTGCCATTTTCTTCTCCAGGGGATCTTCCTAACCCAGGAATCAAACCTGTATCTCTTACATCTCCTGCATTGGCAGGTGGGTTCTTTACCAGTAGCGCCACCTGGGAAGCCCATAACTGTTCATTCTATTCCTTTATTGCACTTTTAATGTTCATAGAAACAATATTAATGACAACTCTTTCTAGTATTTTTTTAAATGTCTCTGTTTTCTTAGTCAACCTGGCTAGACATTTATCAATTTTATTCATTTTTTAAATAGAATCAGGTTTGGTTTAGATTTTCTCTATTGTTTCCTTGTATTCAATTTAAATTGATATCTATCTGCCCAGCTTTTTTTTTCTATATTGTCTTCTCTTACTTCAGATTTAATTTGCTCTTGTTTCTGCAGCATTCTATGGAGGGGACTTAGAATATTGCTTTTAGGTTTTTTTTTTTTTTAATCCCTAGGATATGCATTTTTATGAAGAATGCTCTAGGTGTGTCTCACAATGATTAACCTCTCCCTGCCAGAGCAATGGAGAATTCTTTCTTAGTTCTTCCCTGTACTAAGTGGAGTTCCTGGACATAAGGCTATGAAAGTTTGGGGAACTGCTAAGACCGCAGCCCAGGAGTTTCTTGTTCTCATGCTGGTCAAAACTTGTCTCCATAGTCAATATTATCATTAAAAAAATTATTTTTCTTTTTAAAATTTCTTCATTTTTAATTGAAGCAGAATTGCTTTACAATATTGTATTGGTTTCTGACAAACATCAACATGAATTAGCCACAGGTATACATATGTCCCCTCCCTCTTGAACCTCCTTCCCCCTACCACCACCCCACCCCTCTAGGTGCACCAGATGTGAGTATTTAAGTGTAGTTCCTACCAGTTTATGGCTCCACTGGCTTCTGAACTAGTTGAACAAACTCAGTAGGGACTCTGAATTTGCCTCTCTCTCCAGACTTTGGGACTGTGGTTTGTTGTTGCTGCTGCTGCTGCTGCTAAGTCGCTTCAGTGGTGTCCGACTCTGTGGGACTCCATGGATGGCAGCCCACCAGGCTCCCCCGTCCCTGGGATTCTCCAGGCAGGAACACTGGAGTGGGTTGCCGTTTCCTTCTCCAATGCGTGAGAGTGAAAAGTGAAAGTGAAGTCGCTCAGTTGTGTCTGACTCTTAGTGACCCCATGGACTGCAGCCCACCAGGTTTGCTAGTAGTTCTCTAATGGGTTCAATAAAAATTGGAGGCTTTCAATTTATTAAACTTTTCCTCTTCTAAGTTCAAGAATGAAAAATACTAATGTCTTCACATGTTAGAGCTGAAACAAGAAGTCTTGTCATTATTTTTTCATTTTTACCTTTTTATTTTAATTAAAAAGGTAAGAAGTTAGGCTTTCCTCTTTTCTTAGAGGACATATATAGAACATATATATATATATATATCTTCATATATAGAAGAGTGACCTGTTTTATTTATTTAGGTAAATTCTTGCTTTGTGATAGATTATTTATATAGCAGTGTTCCTCTTGAAAATTATTTTACAGATTTTTATTCAAGCATATTTAAAATTTTTGTAAAATTGTTTTTATTATAAGTCCAGACTCAATTCTTCCTCATACATAATTATCTGGTAAATCATTTAGAAAAATAAAAATTTTAAGAGGGAAAGGAGTAAATCTAATATGTTGTTTATACAAGCAAATGTAACTAAAGTCTAAAATAGCACTTAAAGTGTTTTGATTCATTTTGGGGTTGTCTGAGTAAATTTTTTCTCTTCCAAGAACATTTTAAAATATCTCTTTAAAGAGTGGTCTGTTGGATCCAGCATGAGAACACTGCTTCTTCAAATAAAACTTTTAAACAGGGGTGTTTTGTAAGGATTAATACTTAAAGTTATGTCTCTAGAAGTTCTGTACTTGGTAAAGTTGTTGTTCAGTCACTAAGTCATGTCCAGCTCTTTGCAACACCATGGACTGCAGCATGCCAGGCTTTCCTGTTCTTCACTGTCTCTGGAAGTTTGCACACACTCATGTCCATTGAGTTGGTGATACCATCCAACACCTCATCCTCTGTCGTCCCCTTCTCTTCCTGCCTTCAGTCTTTCCCAGCAGCAGGGTATTTTCCAATGAGTTGACTCTTCACATCAGGTGGCCAAAATATTGGAGCTTCAGCTTTACCATCAGTCCTTCCAATGAATATTCAGGGTTGATTTCCTTTAGGATTGACTAATTTGACCTCCTTGCTGTTCAAAGGATTCTCAAGAGTCTTCTCCAGCATCACAGTTCAAAAGCATCAGTTCTTCAGCACTCAGCCTTCTTTATGGTTCAGCTCTCACATCCCTCCATGACTGCTGCATTAAAACCAAAGCTTTGACTATATGGACCTTTGGTGGCAAAGTGCTCTGTCTGTCTTTTAATATACTGCCTAGGTTTGTCATAGCTTTCTTTCCAATGAGCAAGCATCTTTTAATTTCATGGCTGCAGTCACCATCCACAATGACTTTGGAACCCAAATAAGTAGAATCTGTCACTGCTTCAATGTTATTAAAAACAAAGAACAAAAGCAAAAAGAAACAAAAACCAAACAGAAACCCTTCCCACAAATCCTAATTTAGGTGAGGCTCTCTCAGTACGTTTTCTGGTATTGCTCAGTGCTTAGGCTGAGCTTCTCTGATGCTGTGTTACAAAAGCTCCAATTCTAAAACTAGTTTTCTAGGTAATAGCATTTCTGACAAATTAATAATGTGATGCTTTGCTTGGCCCATGAGATTTTCCATTACATATTCTCCAACTGTTATTTACAATATGATGACAACTTGTAATTTGTCATGAAGTCAGGAACAGCAGGAGTAGCTCTGAGATACACACTCACAAACCTCTGGCATAGAGGGAGGGCAGTGGCGATTTGGAAAAGTCACGTGTCATTTTCTCTTTTTCCTTTCTTCTACATTTTCACCTCTTCTCTTGTGACACATCTATACATAGACTAGAGCAAAGGCCAGGTATAGGCAAAGATTAAACATGCTTTTTGTGCTTTGTTTTCATGATTAAGGGATTCCCAGTTGGCACAGTGGTGAAGAATCCACCTGTCAATACAAGCGATGCAAGAGACTCAGTTTCTGCTTCCTGGGTCAGGAAGATCCCCTGGAGGAGAAAATGGCAGCCCACTCCAGTATTTTTGCCTGGAGAACCCCATGGACAGAGGAGGCTGGTGGGCCAAAGTCCATGGGGTTGCAAAGAGTTGGACACGACTGAATGACTAAGCATAGCATAGCACACATGAGCAATTAAGCAGAAAAGCAAATCAGGGCTATCTTAAGCTAGGCTTCTTCATAATACTGCTGAATTCCTGTAGACAGTAGATCTGTCAACAAATAGCTGAGGCAAAGAATGTGTCAAGAATTTTACAGTCAAATAAAATTTCCTTCAAGTTCAAGGAACTGACTGACACCAATCATCTTTTCTGTAGAAAATAAAATATTATTTGAGGATGAAATTCAACCAACCAAGATATGAAACCAAATAAGAACTAAACCCTGTGGCAAGAGCTGAAAGTGAACATGGAGTTCTTTTTTTCACTTTTAATATTTATTTATTTGGCTGCACTGAGCCTTAGCCACAACACATGGGATCTTTAGTTGGACTTAAAACCATGGATACATAAGATGCTGTTACTATTAAACATGTTTACAATCTAAAAGTAGATCTACAATATGATATCAGATAGTACAAGAAAATGTCATGGAATTTTTTTTGTTTTCTCCTTTTTAAGAAAGAAACAGTAAGTACTGCTAAGTTTGAAATACTTAATTACCAAACAAAGGGAAATGACCTTAAATGCTGCCCCCCAAACACATTTTATTTTGAAGTCTTCTTTTAAAATGTACCAGATAAATAAACATCTATAGCTATTTCAACTTTATTTTCATTCTCTTTTTGTTATCTGACTAAAATAAATTTAGCTTTTTAGATGAAATGTGCAGTACATTTTGTTATTGAAAATTTTCTATCTGTGATTACATCTATCTATTCATCTATCCTATATATATGGGTGTGTGTGTGTGTGCGTGTGCATGTGTGTGCCTGCTTAGCCGTTTCAGTCATGTTAGACTCTTGACCCTTTGGACTGTAGCCCTCCAGGCTCCTCTGTCCATGGGATTCTGCAGACAAGAACATTGGAGTGGGTTGCCATGCTTTCCTCCAGAGGATCTTACGCACTGAGCCACCTAGACAGCCTCATATGTGTATGTATATACACATACAGAGAGAAAGAGAGAGAACTATCCAAAAGTATTCAGAACAAATACTGAGAGTGTTCATTTCTGGACAGCAGGAAATGGGGATAATTCTTGGTTTATGGTTTGTATTATTCTGTAGTGCTTAAGTTTTTTGATAATAAGTATATATTAAAAAAATAATAACATCATGTGTAAAACTTATAGTTTGTATTTTTATACAAACTATATAAAGTTTGTATAATATTAAGTTAAAACAAGAAGTTACATCAAATGATAATATAAGACTTCTTAAATATTTTGGTTTTGTACTTTTAGACAGGTTTTGGTTATTATTTTTACAATGCTTCATCAGATAATAGAATGAGGCACTGTTATTTGGCAAGTCGTTCTTTCCCATGCCAAAATTTTGGGGTTATTAATGATGAGCTGGAGGTCAGTGCTTAGAATGGTGGTGAAACCATGTTTGGGCTTAGAAATAAGGAATGCTTTTATCAATTATAGTATCTACCATAACTGGAGGAGGTAGTACACATGGATTTATATTAAAGAGATCAGGTAAGCCTTATGTTAGGGTTTTATTTATAAAATCACTGAATTTCTGAAAGGAGAGATTATTTTGTGGAGTATACTAAACCAGTATCAATATAAACTCACAACAGTTTTGCTCAGTGGAAAAGCACTAGCAAAGTGGCATCACTTTAAATAATACCTAAATTATCATGAACAGACTGTTAGTAGAAATATGGTCACTGGAGATGCTATTATTGAGAACTCAGAAGAAAGTGAGGAATATGTTACTGGAAATGAATGAAGAGAGATGCTTATTATGTAGTGGCTGAAAGCATGGTGGAATTTTGTGCTGTGGTTCTACAGAAAACATATCTTGTCAAAAGGTGAACTTGGTTAACTAGCTGAGGGCATTCCCAAGATAAATGTTGAAGGCTTTGTTTGTTTGTTTCATGCTGCTTATACTAAAGTGTGAAAGGAGAGATAAATTGAGTGAAAAACTGTTAAAAAGAAAGAAGCCAAGGAATGATTGTTTGCAAAATTCTTTGCCTATCCAGATGGTAAAAGATATTAAAATTAAGGGATTAATTCCAAAAACGTAGTGTAGAGTAAAAGCTAAGTTTGTGGCTGGACAACTTTTTATTTACTAAAACCTCAGAGACATCAAAAGATCAGCCCCTTGAGTCACACAAAAGACCCTTTTAAGTGATGTTCCTCACACATTCTCTTAACTAAAGCAGAGGGTCTGCAAGAATCTTTATGGTGTAGAGCCTCAGCCATATCAGTAGAAATCAAAGATACAGAAGGCAGGCATTGTCTCAAAAAGACTTATGGACATGGTTTCCATCTCATGCAAGGAATCCCTCTAAAACCCACACAAAATCACAAGGTTCAAGAGAATTATATGCTAGTGCAAATATTCCTAGCTTGGACTTAAAGTGGCAGAGAGAGGACAAAATAAGAGGGCTGTTAGACCCCCAAAACTCCTCTGCAGAAAGCAGACTAATAAAAGTATTCACCTGCAGGAATCTACAGATTTAATGCAATCCCTATCAAAATGTCCTAGCCCTTTATTACAGAGCTAGAACAAATAGTCCTAAAACTATTTGTTTGATGTGGAAGCCCAAAAGACCCCAAATGGCCAAAGCAATCTTGAGAAAAAAAAAACAAAGCTGGAGATATCACACTCTGCAACTCCAAACTATACAACAAAGCTACAGTAATCAAAATAGCATGGCACAGGCACAAAAACAGACACAGATCGGAACAAAATAGAGAACTCACAAACAAATGCACACATTTATGGTCAATTAATTTATGACAGAGTAAGCAAGAATATACAAGAGAAATGATAGGCTCTTCAATAAATGAAAAATGGACAGATACATGTAAAAGAATAAATTAAACTATTTCTTCACACCATGTACAAAAGTAATCTTAAGATGGAGTAAAACCTAAACATACAACCTGAAACTATGAAACTTGTAGAAAAGCAAATTATTATCAACAATCAAGATATGGAAGCAACCTAAATTATCATCAACAGATGAATGGATAAAGAAGAGTAACCATAAGACAGGATGAAATTGTGCCATTTGCAACACTTGGGTCCACCTAGAGGGGGTCATGCGTAATGAGATAAGTCACACAGAAAGATAAGTACTATAGGTGTGCAATCCACATATACATGCAACCTAAGAAATACAATAAGCTAGTGAATATAACAAAAAGAAGCTGAGTCACAGATACAGAGCATAAATTAGTGGTCTTCAGTGGGGAGGGAGGGACAATAGTAGGGTTGGGGAGTGGGAGGCACAAATTATTGGGTATAAGATAGGCTCAAGGATGTATTGTACAATATGGGAAATATAGTCCATATTTTCTAATAACCTAAAAGGAGTGTAACCTTAAAAAATTATATAAAAATATTTTAAATCTATGTTACTGAAAAAAAGAGTTAATCAATTCACCCCATAATCAAACTTACATTAACTTTGATTATAACAGACCTACAGAAGTCAACACATAGTTACCACCAGGTTCCATTAGGACAAAGTCATCTCTCTGTTGCCTAACTTTGTGCCTAGCACACATACACAACACACACACACACACATATAAACAAAGCATTCAAGTAATAATTTGGAACAATTAATTGGCTGAATGCATATGCTGAAAAGAGTCTATATCATGGAGGTTGCTACCTAGTGTTTCTTTTTTTCATAAGCCTTGGTGGTTGTATCTACTGCTTCTTCACTGATAAAGGGTTTGAATATAATTCTAGTTGTGTTACTTTTATGCTCCTCACCCCTCCTATCCATATTTGGTGGCAGCTCACAACTTTATTGGGCTTCCCAGGTGGTGCAATGGTAAAAAATCCACCTGCAAATGCCAGAGATGCAAGAGACATGGATGGATTTGATCCCTAGATCAGGAAGATACCCTGGAGAAGGGCATGGCAACCCACTCCAGTATTCTTGCCTGGGAAATCTCATGGACAGAGGAACCTGGCAAGTTACAGTCCATAAAATCACAAAGAGTTAGACATGACTGAGAATACATGAAATGCAATGTACAACTCTGTCTAGTATTGTGTCTGGCCGAGATCACTTAACAGAAACCAGATGCTTTAACAAAAACTGATAAAGAGCCTAAAGAACCCAATAGGGAAAGGGAAGTCGCTCAGTCGTGTGACTCTTCACGACCCCATGGACTGCAGCCTATCAGGCTCCTCCGTCCATGGAATTCTCCAGGCAAGAACACTGGAGTGGGTTGCCATTTCCTTCTCCAATGCATGAAACTGAAAAGTGAAAGTGAAGTTGCTAAGTCATGTCCGACTCAGCCACCCCATGGACTGCAGCCTACCAGGCTCCTCCGTCCATGGGATATTCCAGGCAAGAGTACTGGAGTGGGGTGCCATTGCCCAATAGGGGGCAGGAAATGCAGATTTTGACTTTTTATTTCTATTAAAAATAAATAAGCTTTCAGGCCTTGGGGTCCTGAAAGTTTCAATGGAGTGAGTCTCCGTGTTGCTGCCATTTGGCACTTCTTGATTAAAATAATGACTTCAAATTGCACCTTGAGAATGCACTTTGCAGGTGTGCCTAATGGAATAACAATGAGGTCAAAGTCATATTGAGTCATTACTGACTATCACTCATGGAAGATGAGGTTCCCAAGTCTCTTCTAACTGCTGCTGTAGCAGGAGCAGACACATCAGGAGTTATTTTGGGTTTTACCTCTCAGCTCTTTAAATCAAAGCTTATCAAGGAAGTCTGTGCCTTTGACATCTTTGACACCTCTGCCACCTTTTCTTTTTTCAATAGACCAGCAGTAGTGGAAGAAGCAAATGTAGCTCAGATGCATGAAAACTGATTGCCAAGGCCCCTGCTAAGTAAATGCTATCAGTATCAATGACCTTTGATCAGAATTCTGTGTTTTCTGTAACACAGCTGTGGGAGCCGAGCAGCTCTGTGGGCTGCAAATGATAGCGTTAGGAAATAAAGGTGACGGTTTACCAAGACTGATGTGTGAAGGATTATTTGATTGCAATATTTTTATGCAAAAAGCAGGAGAGTCATTTGAAGAAAGGTAAGGTGTAAACCATTCCGAACTATGCTTCACCTACAATATGCTATAACACTGCAAAGGCAATAGACTAGGAGGGGGTGTGGATCTCAAAAATATGTTGTGGCAAGTGAAATTTATTCTCTAATAGTTTTGTGTTTTCTTTCTGCCCTATTGTGATGTTCTATCTATATGTTTGTGTATCTAAATATTTTGCTAAGTGGGAGGAGGTGTCAATGGAATGAAATTACACAGCTGTGCTCCTGGAGAAATGCTTTATATGTAATAAAGAAGAAACTTCTTTTAAAGTTTGGATATTTGAAACAAACAAACCATCTAACATTCCATTACTTGGTAGAGACTTCTGTAAACACTATAATACAAATAACTATGCAATAACAATCACAGAAATATATCTATTCTTTCAAGAAGATATTGTAAATAACTTGTCAGTTTCTATAGATATGCATGTCTGTGTGTGTGTGCGCTTAGTCACTTAGTCGCATCTGACTCTTTACAACCCNATTATTATCAACAATCAAGATATGGAAGCAACCTAAATTATCATCAACAGATGAATGGATAAAGAAGAGTAACCATAAGACAGGATGAAATTGTGCCATTTGCAACACTTGGGTCCACCTAGAGGGGGTCATGCGTAATGAGATAAGTCACACAGAAAGATAAGTACTATAGGTGTGCAATCCACATATACATGCAACCTAAGAAATACAATAAGCTAGTGAATATAACAAAAAGAAGCTGAGTCACAGATACAGAGCATAAATTAGTGGTCTTCAGTGGGGAGGGAGGGACAATAGTAGGGTTGGGGAGTGGGAGGCACAAATTATTGGGTATAAGATAGGCTCAAGGATGTATTGTACAATATGGGAAATATAGTCCATATTTTCTAATAACCTAAAAGGAGTGTAACCTTAAAAAATTATATAAAAATATTTTAAATCTATGTTACTGAAAAAAAGAGTTAATCAATTCACCCCATAATCAAACTTACATTAACTTTGATTATAACAGACCTACAGAAGTCAACACATAGTTACCACCAGGTTCCATTAGGACAAAGTCATCTCTCTGTTGCCTAACTTTGTGCCTAGCACACATACACAACACACACACACACACATATAAACAAAGCATTCAAGTAATAATTTGGAACAATTAATTGGCTGAATGCATATGCTGAAAAGAGTCTATATCATGGAGGTTGCTACCTAGTGTTTCTTTTTTTCATAAGTCTTGGTGGTTGTATCTACTGCTTCTTCACTGATAAAGGGTTTGAATATAATTCTAGTTGTGTTACTTTTATGCTCCTCACCCCTCCTATCCATATTTGGTGGCAGCTCACAACTTTATTGGGCTTCCCAGGTGGTGCAATGGTAAAAAATCCACCTGCAAATGCCAGAGATGCAAGAGACATGGATGGATTTGATCCCTAGATCAGGAAGATACCCTGGAGAAGGGCATGGCAACCCACTCCAGTATTCTTGCCTGGGAAATCTCATGGACAGAGGAACCTGGCAAGTTACAGTCCATAAAATCACAAAGAGTTAGACATGACTGAGAATACATGCAATGCAATGTACAACTCTGTCTAGTATTGTGTCTGGCCGAGATCACTTAACAGAAACCAGATGCTTTAACAAAAACTGATAAAGAGCCTAAAGAACCCAATAGGGAAAGGGAAGTCGCTCAGTCGTGTGACTCTTCACGACCCCATGGACTGCAGCCTATCAGGCTCCTCCGTCCATGGAATTCTCCAGGCAAGAACACTGGAGTGGGTTGCCATTTCCTTCTCCAATGCATGAAAGTGAAAAGTGAAAGTGAAGTTGCTAAGTCATGTCCGACTCAGCCACCCCATGGACTGCAGCCTACCAGGCTCCTCCGTCCATGGGATATTCCAGGCAAGAGTACTGGAGTGGGGTGCCATTGCCCAATAGGGGGCAGGAAATGCAGATTTTGACTTTTTATTTCTATTAAAAATAAATAAGCTTTCAGGCCTTGGGGTCCTGAAAGTTTCAATGGAGTGAGTCTCCGTGTTGCTGCCATTTGGCACTTCTTGATTAAAATAATGACTTCAAATTGCACCTTGAGAATGCACTTTGCAGGTGTGCCTAATGGAATAACAATGAGGTCAAAGTCATATTGAGTCATTACTGACTATCACTCATGGAAGATGAGGTTCCCAAGTCTCTTCTAACTGCTGCTGTAGCAGGAGCAGACACATCAGGAGTTATTTTGGGTTTTACCTCTCAGCTCTTTAAATCAAAGCTTATCAAGGAAGTCTGTGCCTTTGACATCTTTGACACCTCTGCCACCTTTTCTTTTTTCAATAGACCAGCAGTAGTGGAAGAAGCAAATGTAGCTCAGATGCATGAAAACTGATTGCCAAGGCCCCTGCTAAGTAAATGCTATCAGTATCAATGACCTTTGATCAGAATTCTGTGTTTTCTGTAACACAGCTGTGGGAGCCGAGCAGCTCTGTGGGCTGCAAATGATAGCGTTAGGAAATAAAGGTGACGGTTTACCAAGACTGATGTGTGAAGGATTATTTGATTGCAATATTTTTATGCAAAAAGCAGGAGAGTCATTTGAAGAAAGGTAAGGTGTAAACCATTCCGAACTATGCTTCACCTACAATATGCTATAACACTGCAAAGGCAATAGACTAGGAGGGGGTGTGGATCTCAAAAATATGTTGTGGCAAGTGAAATTTATTCTCTAATAGTTTTGTGTTTTCTTTCTGCCCTATTGTGATGTTCTATCTATATGTTTGTGTATCTAAATATTTTGCTAAGTGGGAGGAGGTGTCAATGGAATGAAATTACACAGCTGTGCTCCTGGAGAAATGCTTTATATGTAATAAAGAAGAAACTTCTTTTAAAGTTTGGATATTTGAAACAAACAAACCATCTAACATTCCATTACTTGGTAGAGACTTCTGTAAACACTATAATACAAATAACTATGCAATAACAATCACAGAAATATATCTATTCTTTCAAGAAGATATTGTAAATAACTTGTCAGTTTCTATAGATATGCATGTCTGTGTGTGTGTGCGCTTAGTCACTTAGTCGCATCTGNATCCATATTTGGTGGCAGCTCACAACTTTATTGGGCTTCCCAGGTGGTGCAATGGTAAAAAATCCACCTGCAAATGCCAGAGATGCAAGAGACATGGATGGATTTGATCCCTAGATCAGGAAGATACCCTGGAGAAGGGCATGGCAACCCACTCCAGTATTCTTGCCTGGGAAATCTCATGGACAGAGGAACCTGGCAAGTTACAGTCCATAAAATCACAAAGAGTTAGACATGACTGAGAATACATGAAATGCAATGTACAACTCTGTCTAGTATTGTGTCTGGCCGAGATCACTTAACAGAAACCAGATGCTTTAACAAAAACTGATAAAGAGCCTAAAGAACCCAATAGGGAAAGGGAAGTCGCTCAGTCGTGTGACTCTTCACGACCCCATGGACTGCAGCCTATCAGGCTCCTCCGTCCATGGAATTCTCCAGGCAAGAACACTGGAGTGGGTTGCCATTTCCTTCTCCAATGCATGAAACTGAAAAGTGAAAGTGAAGTTGCTAAGTCATGTCCGACTCAGCCACCCCATGGACTGCAGCCTACCAGGCTCCTCCGTCCATGGGATATTCCAGGCAAGAGTACTGGAGTGGGGTGCCATTGCCCAATAGGGGGCAGGAAATGCAGATTTTGACTTTTTATTTCTATTAAAAATAAATAAGCTTTCAGGCCTTGGGGTCCTGAAAGTTTCAATGGAGTGAGTCTCCGTGTTGCTGCCATTTGGCACTTCTTGATTAAAATAATGACTTCAAATTGCACCTTGAGAATGCACTTTGCAGGTGTGCCTAATGGAATAACAATGAGGTCAAAGTCATATTGAGTCATTACTGACTATCACTCATGGAAGATGAGGTTCCCAAGTCTCTTCTAACTGCTGCTGTAGCAGGAGCAGACACATCAGGAGTTATTTTGGGTTTTACCTCTCAGCTCTTTAAATCAAAGCTTATCAAGGAAGTCTGTGCCTT
The DNA here is from genome assembly GCA_006410735.1 of Raphicerus campestris. Lineage (NCBI taxonomy): Eukaryota > Metazoa > Chordata > Mammalia > Artiodactyla > Bovidae > Raphicerus > Raphicerus campestris. The sequence continues at coordinate 2,105,380 of SJYW01008672.1, forward strand.
TGACATCTTTGACACCTCTGCCACCTTTTCTTTTTTCAATAGACCAGCAGTAGTGGAAGAAGCAAATGTAGCTCAGATGCATGAAAACTGATTGCCAAGGCCCCTGCTAAGTAAATGCTATCAGTATCAATGACCTTTGATCAGAATTCTGTGTTTTCTGTAACACAGCTGTGGGAGCCGAGCAGCTCTGTGGGCTGCAAATGATAGCGTTAGGAAATAAAGGTGACGGTTTACCAAGACTGATGTGTGAAGGATTATTTGATTGCAATATTTTTATGCAAAAAGCAGGAGAGTCATTTGAAGAAAGGTAAGGTGTAAACCATTCCGAACTATGCTTCACCTACAATATGCTATAACACTGCAAAGGCAATAGACTAGGAGGGGGTGTGGATCTCAAAAATATGTTGTGGCAAGTGAAATTTATTCTCTAATAGTTTTGTGTTTTCTTTCTGCCCTATTGTGATGTTCTATCTATATGTTTGTGTATCTAAATATTTTGCTAAGTGGGAGGAGGTGTCAATGGAATGAAATTACACAGCTGTGCTCCTGGAGAAATGCTTTATATGTAATAAAGAAGAAACTTCTTTTAAAGTTTGGATATTTGAAACAAACAAACCATCTAACATTCCATTACTTGGTAGAGACTTCTGTAAACACTATAATACAAATAACTATGCAATAACAATCACAGAAATATATCTATTCTTTCAAGAAGATATTGTAAATAACTTGTCAGTTTCTATAGATATGCATGTCTGTGTGTGTGTGCGCTTAGTCACTTAGTCGCATCTGACTCTTTACAACCCCATGGACTGTAGCTCGCCAGGTTCCTCTGTCCATGGAGTTTCCCAGACTAGAATACTGGAGTGGATTGCCATTTTGTACACGAGGGGATCTTCCCAACCTAGGGATCAAATCCTTGTCTCTTATGTCCCCTGCATTGGCAGGCGGATTCTTTACCACTGTGCTACCTGGGAAGTGAATTCATGAATTAAAATAATGTTAGGAAATATAAACTTTTTGGAAAAGATAAAGTTAAGATTTAGAAGAAGTAATGCCTTAATTATTTGACTGTAGTGCATTCATGAGACTAGAGAGAGGAAGGCAGGGGTTAACGTAAAATGAATTTTTTATTGCATTAGTCACCAAAATACTGGAAACCCAGTGATTGTCCTGTCTTAAATAGGGTTGCAAGATAAAAGTGAGCACACAGCTGAATCTGAATTTCTGATAAACAACAAATGATGTTTCTTGGTAACTTGGTAACATTGAAAGCTTGGTAACTTCTAAGTCCCCAAACATTGGAGAATATGTAAATTAGTATTAAGACTTCTTTAAAAAATAAGAACTGTGGTGTTGGAGAAGATTTTTGAGAGTCCCTTGGACTACAAGGAGATCCAACCAATCCATCCTAAAGGAAATCAGTTCTGAATATTCATTGGAAGGACTGCTGAAGCTGAAACTCCAATACTTTAGCCACCTGATACGAAGAAATGACTCATTTGAAAAGACCCTGATGCTGGCAAAGGTTGAAGGTGGGAGGAGAAGGGGATGACAGAGGATGAGATGGTTGGATGGCATCACCGACTTGATGGACATGACTCTGCGTAGGCTCTGGGAGTTGATGATGGACAGGGAAGCCTGGCGTGCTGCAGTCCATGGGGCTGCAAAGAGTTGGACTTTCTGAGCTACTGAACTGAACTGAAGAAAATAAGAATTTAAGCCTCATAAAGTGCTTATTTAGGAATACAATATGAGAAAATTCAGAATGAAATTGTGCTTGATCATTAAATGTAAAATTAAATGTGATAAAACAAGTCCTAAATGAAATGGGCAAAAAAGTTATATTTGCTGAAATTGCAGAATTACAGTTAAATGATTTATTTAATATATTTAAAGCCCCAGCAACATTTTATCCTATCATTTTAATAGTTATAATTAATTATTTTAAATTATCTTTTCATGGCCCAGGCAGTAGTTCTAGAAACTACATTTATTTACTAAATATTACTTCAAAATAAAACAGAGGCTTCCAGATTATATTTCAGAGTTATTCATTGTAAAATTTATAATCAATGTTTCTGGAAATGTTTGTTTTCTGTGTCTATTTCATATTCTGTTCATCCTCAACCTTGCTTCATTCCTCACAAATAAGTAAGAAATCTAAAAAGTGAAAGTGTTAGTTGCTCAGTCACGTCTGACACTAGCATTTAATCTTGACTATTTTATCTTCAATAGAAAAGCCCTCACATTAGTTGTATTAGAAAATCTGGGCCCGAGTGTTAGTACCTAGAGGGTGAAAGAGCATCGGCTAATCATTATTTTCTGAGGAATGTTGTCAGTCTTTGATATAATAAAGCTAATAGCGCTAGAGCCACTGATGAAGGCAGCAGAGCACTGATTTTGAAATTGCAGCAACATTTCAAAGTTAAAATGTGTATTATTAAAACCTACGCGAGACAAAATACATTACTGAAATGATAATTGTATGTGCTACACCAAAGAATAAAAAAGGCGCTACAGTAAGTATAAATGTATGGAAGAACTAAAAATAGCAATGTGTTAGACCTGACTTAGAACCAGGACTCAAGTAAGAGGTGCAAGGGAAAGCTTAGACCTGCAGCAAAAGTTCATGCAGACCTGGGTCAATCCTCATCACACTGGTGCCCAGGGGTTGGTGTCACAGTCCGTGCCCGGAGGGCATAAGTTAGAGCGGGAGTGGTTGAGCAGCCTTATGTAGGAGTGAGCTGCAGACAAGCAGCGATGCAGCCGAAATGTCAGATGGCAGGAGACCGGGTGTTAAGGGACGGGGTCGACCACATGACCTTGCAAGTTGGTCAGTTTTTCAGTTTAGGGCTTGTATCCTGCTCATTTTGTTAGTTTTTCTCTTTATGGAGTGTAAGGAACTCCGTTAGAGTTAAGTGTTGCAGTGTTCCATCTGTCTGAGGTCTCTTGTTGACTCTAGTTCTCTGATGCCAGATGAGAGTTTTGCTGCATATTTCTGCAACTGGTTTTCTCTCCCATCTTCCTGTTCTTTAAAAGCCACTGCTCAATGTGTTTTGTTTTCTTGAAAAGAGCTTCAAAAATGTCAGCTGGGATACATAACATAGTTGTGCAATGGAGCCACTATGAAAAATAGTGTGTTGTTAGACACTAAGGCATGACTGACTCTGCCATCCCATGGACTATAGCCCATGAGGCTCCTCTGTCCATGGAATTTCCCAGGCAAGAATACTGGAGTGGGTTACCATTCTCTTCTCCTGGATATCTTCCTGACCAAGGATTGAACCTGAGTCTGCTGCACTGGCAGGAGGACCAGGGAAGCCCGAAAAATGCATAGAGATTTTCATCACTGGCTTGATGGACAGGAGTTTAAGCAAGCTCAGGGAGTTGGTGATGGACTGAGAAGCCTGGTGTGCTGCAGTCCACGAGGTCAGAAAGAGTCAGACATGACTGAGCAACTGAAATGAACTGAACTGAAAAAATTAAGGATATGATCCAGCTATTCCACTTCTGGATATTTACCCAAAGAACACCAAAATACTAATTTGAAAAGATACATGCACATTTATATTCATTGCAGCACTGGTTACAATAGGTAAAGTATGGAAACAGAGTGCCCACTGACAGATGAATGGATAAAGATATGGTACATATATATATATATATATATATAAAATGGAATATTTACTGCACTGGAATAGACATGACATGTACCATTTGCAACAACACAAATGAACTTTGAGGGTATTATGCTAAGTGAAATAAATCAGAGAAAGTCAAATACAATACGATTTCATTCATTTGCAGAATAGTAGAAAATTAATGATTAAATCAAACAAAAAATACATAGACATAGAGAACAGAGTGGTGGTTACCAGAGAGGCAGGAGTAATGGGGAGTACGTGGGCCACAAAAGAGTTGGACAGGACTGAGAGCACACACACACACACTCTCAAATAACAGACCCATAGCACACGTTGCAATAACACAAATTCTGAGGCTTTATTATTGTACTATAATTAGTTAAGTTGTAACCATTGAACGGAACCATGTGAAGGTTATAAGGGATTTCCTTGACCTCTCTTTGCAACTTCCTATTTGCAATTTTTAATTATTTAAAAATAAAGACTTAAAAATAGCCATGCTGCATAAATTTTTTCTTTACAAACAGTATAACTTTGATTTTTTTCCCTTCAAAGTAGCCTCTTCCCACCTGAGAGTGTCATTATTTTACTAATTAACCTGTGCTACTGTTCTCCAGCACTTTTTGGCTCCATCTACTCTATCATAGGAAAGTTGGGACACAGAATAAAATACAGAAATATACAAATTTCTATTGAAAGAAAGTAAATTGTTAGAGATTCAAAAGACAAAGGTTAAAAAAAGAAACACAAAAAATTGGCTTAGACAAATAAGAATTTTGAAATGAAAAGTAAAGGTAAAATAACTTAGGGAACCAAGATACATGTGTACTCTGAATATTTGGAGAAGTTCAAATTTCAGAATGAGAAATGTCCTAAGTTTATCTAGTCCATTTGCCCTACAATGGCAAAGTTATGAAACTGTTCTGATGGGATATATTAATACCTAGCCAATAAATGCAAAAAAAAAAAAAGTCCAATAAATGCAAAACTGAAGCCAAAGGGCAGGCAGGAGGCCAAGAAACTGGCAAACCAAAGCCCAATTTTGCAGAAATTGAAATAAGTGATACACTGCATTTAGAACAATAAAGTCAAACTAGCTTGGATTCAAATGCTGGAGATTAACTGGCCGTATAATGCTAGGTCCATTTCATCTTCAGGCTTCTTCTATAAAACTGGGTAATGATTCCTTCTCTTCCCTGTGACATGGTGAAAACTGTATGCTAAGCACTCAGTGCCCTAAGAAAATGTCATGCATTCAATATATATAAGATCCCAAAATTATTATTGTTGAGAGCAATCACAGAGCACTGCTTTCCAAATTGCATCATTACTCTGCCTCACTAGTGTTGATTGGTGCCCTGCAAAATGCAAACAAAACAAAGCAAAGAAACACACACACGGCTCTTATCTGAAGGAATAAAGATGACAGCCACATATTAAGTCATTTTCCTGAATTTTCACCACATAAAGTAGCATGTTAAGATTCCTAAGGTAAATAATCCATGTAACTCAAGCACATAGTTCTTGATCTTATTTAATCACACAAACTGCTTAATACCTATTTATTCCATTTTGGGGAGGTGAGGGTTGTAGAGGTAGAGGAGGGGTATTGCCCTTGTTCAAATGGCCCAGAGAAATCATCTAGGGCTGAGATTTTTTCCAGTGTTTTCAGCCCCATGATTCTTTTTTTAAACTGTACTATGCAGACCACTAATGGTGATGAATATTCTACAGGGAGTTCAAATCTCCCTTATTTGATGGAATACACTTTATTCTTTACAGAATTCTTGAAGCAACTCAACCTGTCAGGAAAACAGTCCCAAAGTCTTAGTGGAACAAATCCTCATGCTTCAAAAAAAGTATTCATCTGAACCAGATATTACTTTGTCAACAAAGGTCCNAAAAAAAAAAAAGTCCAATAAATGCAAAACTGAAGCCAAAGGGCAGGCAGGAGGCCAAGAAACTGGCAAACCAAAGCCCAATTTTGCAGAAATTGAAATAAGTGATACACTGCATTTAGAACAATAAAGTCAAACTAGCTTGGATTCAAATGCTGGAGATTAACTGGCCGTATAATGCTAGGTCCATTTCATCTTCAGGCTTCTTCTATAAAACTGGGTAATGATTCCTTCTCTTCCCTGTGACATGGTGAAAACTGTATGCTAAGCACTCAGTGCCCTAAGAAAATGTCATGCATTCAATATATATAAGATCCCAAAATTATTATTGTTGAGAGCAATCACAGAGCACTGCTTTCCAAATTGCATCATTACTCTGCCTCACTAGTGTTGATTGGTGCCCTGCAAAATGCAAACAAAACAAAGCAAAGAAACACACACACGGCTCTTATCTGAAGGAATAAAGATGACAGCCACATATTAAGTCATTTTCCTGAATTTTCACCACATAAAGTAGCATGTTAAGATTCCTAAGGTAAATAATCCATGTAACTCAAGCACATAGTTCTTGATCTTATTTAATCACACAAACTGCTTAATACCTATTTATTCCATTTTGGGGAGGTGAGGGTTGTAGAGGTAGAGGAGGGGTATTGCCCTTGTTCAAATGGCCCAGAGAAATCATCTAGGGCTGAGATTTTTTCCAGTGTTTTCAGCCCCATGATTCTTTTTTTAAACTGTACTATGCAGACCACTAATGGTGATGAATATTCTACAGGGAGTTCAAATCTCCCTTATTTGATGGAATACACTTTATTCTTTACAGAATTCTTGAAGCAACTCAACCTGTCAGGAAAACAGTCCCAAAGTCTTAGTGGAACAAATCCTCATGCTTCAGAAAAAGTATTCATCTGAACCAGATATTACTTTGTCAACAAAGGTCCGTCTAGTCAAGGCTATGGTTTTTCCAGTGGTCATGTATGGATGTGAGAGTTGGACTATAAAGAAAGCTGAGTGCTGAAGAATTGTTGCTTTTGAATTGTGGTGTTGGAGAAGACTCTTGAGAGTCCCTTGAACTGCAAGGAGATCCAACCAGTCCATCCTAAAAAGATCAGCCCTGGATGTTCATTGGAAGGACCGATGTTGAAGCTGAAACTGCAGTACTTTGACCACCTGATGCGAAGAGCTAACTCATTGGAAAAGACCCTGATGCTGGGAAAGATTGAGGGCAAGAGGAGAAGGGGATGACAGAGGATGAGATGATTGAATGGTATCACTGACTCAATGGACATGGGTTTGGGTGGACTCTGGGAGTTGGTGATGGACAGGGAGGCTTGGTGTGCCATGGTTCATGGGGTCTCTAAGAGTCAGACAGGACTGAGTGACTGAACTGAACTGAACCACATATTCTCAAACTGAGCTCTCTAGGTACATTCTAGATTTCCCACCTCATCTAAGGAGTATCCCTAGAGGAGAAAATGGCAACCCACTGCAGTATTCTTGCCAGGAGAATCCCATGGACAGAGGAGCGTGCAAGGTTACAGTCCATGGGGTTGCAAAGAGTCAGACATGATTGTAGTGACTTAGCACAGCAATAAGGATGGCATCACTGACTCGATGGACTCCAGGAGATGGTGATGGATAGGGAGACCTGGCATGCTACAATTCATGGGGTCACAAAGAGTTGGACACGACTGAGTGACTGAACTGAATTGAACTGAAGGAAGAAGAAAATCAAACAGAAGCAAAATGTAGTCAGCAAAGATGAGGCTTCAAAGAAATAGGAAGGAAACACTACAGTCATGGAAGGAAATGGAGAGATGGGGGAGACTTGAGGAAGGACTAGAAATACCTGTGAAGCTCTCATCCCTGAGAACAAGCTCCACTAAAAGATGGAGACTAAGACTTCCCTGGTGACCCAATGGTTAAGACTCTGTGCCTCCAATGCAAGGGGCACTGGGTTCTATCCTTGGTTGGGGAAATTCCCATGCTTTGAGGTGTGGCCAAAAAATGAATATACATACATATATATATATATATATATATGAGGATAAGGTGAAGTCGCTCAGTTGTGTCCGACTCTTTGCGACCCCATGGACTGTAACCTACTAGGCTCCTCCATCCATGGGATTCTCCAGGCAAGAATACTGGAGTGGATTGCCATTTCCTTCTCCAGGGGATCTTCCCGACCCAGGGATCGAACCTGGGTCTCCCATATTGAAGGCAGATGCTTTAACCTCTGAGCCACCAGGGAAGCCCATATATATATATAGGTATTTCCCTGGCAGTCCAGTAGTTGAGACTGTATGCTCCCAATGCAGGGGGCATAGGTTTGATCCTTGGTTGGAGAACTAAGATCCCACATGATTCAAGGTGCAGCCTGAAAACAGTATGGAAAATGAAATATAATCAATAATATAAAAATGTTAAAAAGAAGATGGAGACCTAATCAGTACACTTCCACACCAACAAACTTTCAGAATGATAGATAGCTAAAAAAATCTGTGAAAGGCAGAACCATCCTCTGAGAAACAGTACAAAGTGAAGCCACTAAGCCTTGCGTGCATGCATGCTAAGTCACTTCATTTGTGTCCAACTCTTTGTGACCCCACGGACTGTAGCTTGCCAGGATCCCTCTGTGCGTAGGATTCTCCAGGCAAGAACATTGGAGTATGTTGCCATGCCCTCCAGGACTAAGCCATGCAAAGAGATGGAAGCAAAATGACAAAGGAATTTGAGACCTTTGGCATCAATAGCAATAGCTACAACAAACAAACACAGCCCCACATTCTAAAGGGCTGAGCATAAATGCTTCACTTAAGTGCCTATGTAATTCAGTTCCTTTTACCAAACATGATGTGTCCAGTTTATAAGAAATTACAAGGCTTACCGAAAGACAAGAAAAACCATCATCTGAGGTGACAAAAGCATGTTGCAAACAGACCATATAAAACGCAGACATTGGAATGGAAAATATTTACAGTACTTATGATTATTACTCTGTTAAAGACGCTAATGGAAAAAATGGGTAATTTGCAATATCCAAAAGATACGAAGAGCAGAGAAAGGGAAACTCTAGGAAAGAACCACAAAGAAATTCTAAAAATGAAAAGAACAGTAACCGAAATGGTATTGCTTCAACATGAGTGAGGAAAGAATCTGTGAATTTAAAGAGAGGTCCATTACAACTTGTGAAACAAAAGTGGAAAGAAAAAAGTGACAGAAGAGAGAATGGAGAATAAATATTTGAAGTGATAGATGTTGGAAAGTTTTCAATATTAACGACTGTCAACTATGAATTGGCACTTGCCGTCTACCTCTCCAAGGATTAAATCATGTGGGGCTGCAGTTGGCAACTTTAATACCCCCTGAAGGAGTTCAGGGTGGAGAGCAGAAATGAGGCCTCTGTGCTCGGGGAAAAACTGGCAGGATAGATCTTCAGGTAGTTAGATATTTTCAAGAGCTGATTTTATGAGCCCAATTCTTGTATCTCTTCAGACACTAAAATCCTGCATCATGACAACTGTTCCTTGAGACTAGCAGAGGCTTCACGAGACTAGTAGAAACCTTCTGGGAAAATATGTGCTTGATTGCATGTATTCCACGTTCATCAAAAATCACATATATCCTGAACTTCCCCCTGCCTCTTGAAAGCAGTTTCTCAGAGCTATCTGAGGTGCTGTCTCCTGGGCTGCGGTCGTCATTTGGCCCCAGATAAAACTAAACTCGCACATTGTGCAATTTTTTTTTTTTTTTCTCAAATCGACATGACAGAAGCAGAAGCAGGACACTCAAAGAAGGAGAAATGTAAAAAAATAAAAGAACAAAACACCAAGGCTTATTGTATGAAACAGCAGGGAAACAGAAAACAAAGTCTTGAAGGAAGTCAGGAAAAAGTACATCTCACCTACCCAGGAACAAGGATACATTTTAAATCAGATATCTCTTCAGAAACCATGCAAGCAAGAAGAAACTGGAGTGAAATTCTTTAATTATTCGAAAAGAAAACAACAACAACAGCCTAAAATTGCATATTGAATGAAATAAATCTTCACATCTAAGGAGAAATACTTTCGCAGACAAAAACTGAAAGAATTAATTCCCAGTATACTGCTTTATGGACTTTCCTGGTGGCTCAGATGGTGAAGAACATGCTTGCAAGGCAAGAGACCCATGTTTGATCCCTGGGTGGGGAAGATTCCCTGGAGAAGGGAATGGCAACTCACTCCAGTATTCTTGCCTGGAGAACCCCATGGACAGAGGAGCCTGGCGGGCTACAGTCCATGGGGGTTGCAAAGAGTCGGACATGACTGAAGTGACTTAGCACAAATGCACTCAAACTGCTTTGTGGGTCACTAATGTGTTCCTCTTTAAAGCTGAATAATAATGTTTCATGGCATGAATATAACAGTGTTTCTAATCCATTCATGAATTGAAGGACATTTGTGTTATTTCCAATGCTAGATGATTTATTATTAATAAGCCTTTAGAATATTCATGCACAGTTAATTTTTTCTCCTTTTCTTAGTTTCTTAAGATGAATCCTAAGTGCATTGGTTTGAGATTTCTCCTTTTTAAAATGTATTTCATCGCATACATTTCCTATCATGCCTTGATTTTGCTACATCCATACATTTTAATATATTGTGTTGCTGTTTTATCTTTTATCTGTCTTTCTAATACTAACAATGCTCTTAATATTTTCATTTTATCTTTGGATTTATTTCTCAGAAGGAAAAAACAAACAAACAAACAACTGTTCTCATTAAATTCTTCCAAACTGTATAGTATTGGTTATCCAAAATCTTCCCTTGGAGAGATAGTTTGGGATGGACATGTACACACTGCTATATTTAAAATGGAGAACTAACAAGGACCTACTGTACAGCACAGGGAACTCTGCTCAGTGTTATGTGGCGGCCTGGGTGGGAGGGGAGTTTGGGGGAGAATGGATGTGTGAATATGTTATGGCAGAGTCTCTTTTACTGTCCACCTGAAATTAAGAGAACATTGCTAACTGACTATACCCCAATTCAAAATAAAAAGTTTAAAACAAACAAACAGGTCCATGTCGTGGTCTAAGTTGCTTAGAAAATTAAACCTAAGAAAAAGCTGCATGCTTTGGCCTTATTAGGAGGGCAAACTCAGAAAAGTGTGGATAAAGGAGAAAAGGAGTCGAGACCAGGAAGTAAGGAAAAGAAACACAAAGAGGCTGTAGCTTATAAGAAATGCCTTCTGGTTTCCAGTCTGGGTGGGGTGTCTTCTGCACTGATCATATGGAACCACTGTGTCTCAGAATTGTCTGTTGGGGGAGAGGAATGGAGGATCATTTTATCCGTTTGCTCTTTCTCGTTTCCTGTCTTCTGTGGGTCAGAATGTCTCCCACAGTTCATGGACTCCCAGGCTTTCCCAGGGTGGGCTGAGAGCAGGTGAATGTCCCTCCACTGGGTCTGATACGGCTTCTCTTCTTTAAGTCTTATGAAGTCCCTATGAAGGTGGTACTCAATTTTTTTTTAATTGGAGTATAATTCTTTACAATGTTGTATTAGTTTCTGCTATACAACAAAATGAATCAGCTATATGTAAACATATATACCTTCCCTTTCGGGTCTCCCTTCAATCCCATCCCTCTTTCATCCTACTCTCCTAGGTCATCATAGAGCACCAGGCTGAACTCCTTGTGCTATACAACAGCTTCCAACTAGCTATATTTTACACATGGCAGTGCATATAGGTCAATCCTAATCTCTTTAGGAATATTACACAGCCAGTATTCACAGAGCTTCTATTTAAATCGATGCACTGTGTCTTCCGCTCTGGACCCCTCCACTCTATCTACCCTGCTTTCAGTAAGATTCTGTGGAGGTAAGGCAAAAATATCTTTACCTTGCTGGTATTTAATAGTAGCTGGACTTCAGCCTATAAGACTTATGAGGAGGCACATAAGAATTGTTCAGTAGCTGAGTCGTATCTGACTCTTTGTGATCCCACGGACTGCAGCACTCCAGGCTTCCTTGTCCTTCATTATCTACCCGTGTTTGCTCAAACTCATGCTCATTGAGTCGGTGATGCCATCCAACCATCTCAACTTCTGCTACCCCTTCTCCTCCTGCCCTTAATCTTTCCCAACATCAGGGTTTTTTTCAACGAGTTGGCTCTTCACATCAGGTACCCAAAGTATTGGAGCTTCAGCTTCAACATCAGTCCTTCCAGTGAATGTTCAGGGTTGATTTCCTTTTGGACTGACTTTAAGATTGAGTTTCTTTAGGATTGAATATAACCATAACCCCACAAAAAAAATTTTAGAGTTCTTCTGATGACAGAACCCTTATAGCAGAAAACAAAGAGGAATTAAAGAACCTCTTAATGAAGGTGAAAGAGGAGAGTGAAAAACCTGGCTTAAAACTCAACGCTCAAATTAAGATCATGACACCCGGTCTCATCACTTAATGGCATATAGATGGAGAACAACGGAAACAGTGACAGATTTTATTTTATTGGGCTCCAAAATCACTGTGGACAGTGACTGCAGCCATGAAATAAAGGACACTTGTTCCTTGGAAGGAAAGCAATGACAAACATAAAGAGCATATTAAAAAGCAGAGACATTACTTTGCCTATGAAGGCCCACATAGTCAAAGCTATGATTTTTCCAGTAGTCATGGATGGATGTGAGAATTGGACCATAAAGAAGGCAGAGTGCTGAAGAATTGATGCCTTTGAACTGTGGTGCTGGAGAAGACTCTTGAGAGTCCCTTAACTGCAAGGAGATAATACCAGTCAATCCTAAGGACTGATGGTGAAGCTGAAGCTCCAATACTTTGGCCACCTGATGTGAAGAACTGATTCATTTGAAAAGACCCTGATGCTGGAAAAGACTGACGGTGGGAGGAGAAGGGGACGACAGAGGATGAGATGGTTGGATGGCATCACCGACTCAATGGACATGAGTGTGAGCAAACACTAGGAGATAGTGAAGGACAGGGATGCCTGGCGTGCTGCAGTCCATGGGGTTGCAAAGAGTTAGACCCGACTGAGGGACTGAACAACAGCAGAGTTCTTAGTCATGTAATCTTTCTTTGTCCATATCAATACGAATGATGATCGCTTGATGGTAGGAATTCATATGAAACTATTTTCATAATTGTTGCTCTCCTTTTGCATATAATGCCCAAAAGTGTTGTTAAAAATCTCAGTCAAGTCCCTCCAAAGGCAACGTTAGACTCCTCTACTCATCAAAGTGTCTTATTCTTAATAAGAAGCATCACTCTGTAATCTTCCCCTGTTCTACTGGCTATTTTAAGAACCAATTTAAAACATAAACATACACACTGTGAAATCCACAAGATGAAGAGAACATCCACAAAATATCCATACTCTGTGTCCCCGGATAATCTTTTATCTTCACATCAGTTGCAGTACAGAGTGGGTGGGGTTTTAATAGATACTTCAGCAGGTTGCAAAGAACAGCTTGTCACGAATCTTCAAGGTGAATATTCAAAACTGTCAAGAGAGTGCTTTATTTCATCTTTAATGAAGCAGTCTGTTTATTCAAAAAGCACACAGGGACAGACTAAATCCAGCAAGTTGAGATAATCCAGGTGCTAAATCTTTAGATTTGTTTTATCAGATACATATAATTGGATCAATGACTTAAGAATGTTATCAGTTTATCTGAAAATTGTTATTTATTTTTCTTACTTATTTGTGTATCCACCTACGTGTTGCAGGAGTAGTTCAAATTTCTTATACTAGGTGACTGAAATGAGTTCTGCTTCCTTTATGGGAAATGTAACATTAATATTAAATTTATCTGGCTTAATTATAATAACATAGACCATGTTAAAGCTTAGATAAATCCTCAAAAATCTACCAAGATAAGGAAAATCAGATTGTTTTTAGTTTGCTTACCTTTACGAAAATGAAAACTTTGAAGATTATTTCTATCTCACGTACAGGTTAGTTCAGGCTGTCAAAAACTTCTCTTTTGATTTTGGAAAGCATTTGTAAGTTTCATCTGTCATTTTCCTCAAACATCGAGTAATGATTTGAATGATGTTAAGTTTTCTTGCTCTGGGGTGGGATGTGAGGGTGGGGTTTGGAAGTTTTATTCGTTCCACGTTTGTTTAATGATAAACATTTTAGATGTAAGAGTACTTAAAGAATAATACGATGTTCTTTTTCTGCCCTAGTGGACCTGTGAAACAAATGGTGCAGTAAAATGTGGCCTAAAGTAATTCTGGACAAAATTGTGTAGACGCATCTTGTCAATAGCACGGCAAGTTATAGAATTGGAATTTTCTGAATGTTTCTTCATAGGCTTTCTAGTAAATCCCCAAATTGAAGAATGTTGAATAAAATGTGGAATATCTCATAGTGACTTGACCCTGATGCTGGGAAAGATTGAAGGCAGGAGAAGAAAGGGCTGACAGAGGATGCGATGGTTGAATGGCATCACCAACTCAATGGACATGAGTCTGAGCAAGCTCCAGGAGTTGGTGATGGACAGGGAAGCCTGTCGTGCTGCAGTCCATGGAGTCGCAAAGAGTTGGACACGACTGAGCGACTGAACTGAGCACTGTGAGTATTCAGTTACACAGAGGAGGTTGGAAAAGAAAGTTGAGCATTCTATTCTCTTACTTCTTCATAGTCATTTTTGAAGTTTCCTATTTCCTCTACCTGAAAAATATTTTATGCACTTCCTGAAAGTAGTAAACATAAGACTGACTGACTGACTACGTACACGAGAGATCAGCCTGAAACTAGATGACCATT
>SJYW01008672.1:2122199-2149761 GCA_006410735.1 Raphicerus campestris
GATAATTATTTATAATGTTAACTACCCTAAATAAGGGTTTAATGTGTCTGAATATTTTTCTCAAAATGATTTCAAACCAACAAGCCTGATTTAATGGCTTTAACTCTGACTCCGTTATATGAAACAGAAAGGATAGTCGTAGGCTGCTTGGTCCCTAGGTTGGGGAGATCCCCTGGAGCAGGAAATGGCAACCTGCTCTAGTGTTGCCTGGAAAATCCCACGGACAGAGGAGCCTGGGCTGCAGTCTGTGGGGTCTCCAAAAGAGTCTGACATGACTGAGCACACACACAATAGAGTCTGAAGAAAAAATAAATGAAACAAGGCAAGCAGAAGGACTCTTTCAGACTTGCTTGTGGTTTAAATAATCTGTGACTAGAATGAAAAATAAAACACATGTAAAACTGAGATTTGACCAATATGGTTGAATAATAATTTTGATGAAATTTAATCCTATTTTTCATTTCTTGCTATAGAAAGATTTTTACATACTTCTGGGAATTTTCTAGAAATTTGTGAAATGTTTCTTTTCTTAACAGTCCTTGTACTTATGGCTTATCTTTAGTGAACTGCCAAGAGTGGCACTATCTTCATTAGGCTATTTACCAAGTCATGTCCTACTAAGCAAGACTTTCTTTTAACCTGCAATGAGGCTATATGCTTACTTGGTTGTTGAGAAGCCAAAGGTAACTTTTCATATTCATTCTATTCTTTTTTTTTTTTTGGCTCTGCTGCAAGGCTTCGGATTCTTAGTTCCCTGACCAGAGATTGAACCTGTGTCCTTGGCAGTGAAAGTTGGAAATGGGCAATGAGAACCCTAAGGGAATAACCAGTGAGAATTGGAAAGACACCTTCTCTAGTCATTTCATAATCCAATAAAAGTAAATGACATCCTGGCACTATCTGAAATGCACTTGGCAATTACGGTTTGGCGTCAGATTGCAGAACTTACCTGCAAAATGAAGCATTTATTTAATTTTAAACAGTAGAAAAACTATGACATTTATTCATTTGCCAACTCTAAAAGTATAAAAATGTAAAATTGCTTCAAATTGTGATACATAATTTTTAAATGTATTCTACTTGGGTAATTGTATTGGGGCCAGCTGGTATGTTAAAGTTTTGTGAGCAATTTTATTTTATTTATTTTAAACTGAAATTGTTCTGTTTAGAGATTTCTTTCTTTCTTTTTCTTTTTTAAAAAGTCTTCTGTACATGGGTATCTGCTTTATTCTAAAATTAGCTTTCAAAAGGATTTAATAGTAAAATAATAGTAGATTTAAAATATTTTATATTTTATTGTATGCCTTCAGTAAGGTCTTTTTTTTTAATACTAAGAAATGTGTCTTTTGGTCACATCTCTTTCTCTGCAGCCTGTGGGAATCCCAGCTAAGGCTCTTGCTTGGCACTGGAAATGAGAAAGTTGGAAATATTTTGCTGGACAAATTTTGATCAAAAATTTAATTAAAAAAAAAAGAGAAAAAGCTTTATTTACATGAGATTATTTTCACCAAAGAGGGTGGCATTATCTTTCTAAATTGCAAACCATGTTTCAAAACATGAGAGACCTTCACCAGGTCTAACTTGAACTAATTTGTATGACAGCAAAAGTACAGAAGCAGAATACCCACCAAAGCACTCTTATTCCTCGAGCAGAGTCGGAAATGTAGCCTGATGGGGTGATTATAAACTGAGCAGATTCCTTAGGAGAGGGCTCCCTACAAGGACCAGCTAGGTTTGTCTTGAGTCACTTAGGGAGGTAGTCTTTTGTGTTGCTGCTACTGTTAAGTCGCTTCAGTCGTGTCCGACTCTGTGCGACCCCATAGACGGCAGCCCATCAGGCTCCCCCATCCCTGGGATTCTCCAGGCAAGAACACTGGAGTGAGTTGCCATTTCCTTCTCCAATGCATGAAAGTGAAAAGTGAAAGTGAAGTTGTTCAGTCATGCCCGACTTTTAGCGACCCCATGGACTGCGGCCCACCAGGCTCCTCCATCCATGGGATTTTCCAGGCAAGAGTACTGGAGTGGGGTGCCATTGCCTTCTCTGAGTATTTTGTGTTAGCTGGTGAATATTTACAATCTTATTGGCCAATATGAGTAATTTAGGCCAAACTCTTTTTCCCTATCCTTTTTCTAAATTATCCAGATATAATTAAAATTATGAGTTAGGCTTAACTTTTTATTTTATTTTTAATTGAAGGACAATTGCTTCACAATATTGTATTGGTTTCTGCCATACATCAGCATGAATCTGCCATGGGTACACATATGTCCCCTCCCTCTTGAACTTCCCTCCACCTCCCACCCCATCCCACACTTCTAGGTTGTCGCAGGGCCCCAGTTTGAGTTCACTGAGTCAATGCCTAGTAGGCAAATTCCTACTGGCTATCTATTTCACATATGTTAGTGGATGTGTTTCCATCCTACTCTCTGTATTCATCCCACCTTCTCCTTCCCCAACTTTTTCCATGAGTCTGTTCTCTATGTCAGCCTCTCCATAGCTACCCTGCAAATGGGATCATCAATACCATCTTTCCAGGCTTCCTTTTGGATGTAACAACTCTTAAACTTATGAAAAAGTCTTTTTTAGGGAGAAGAAATGATACCTGGTGTGTGTGTCTGTGTGTGTGCGTGCACATGTGTGTTAGGTAGTAATGTCATAAATAAGGCCACAATTAAGCTAGAGTGTCTGCATGTACCTGCTCATTCAATGAGTTTCTATGTCAGAAAGAGCCTTTACAGTAGAGGTCTTCTAAGTGTCTAATTCCATAGTTTACATTCAATCTGAATTCTATTCTGCAGATACTTGAGAAGAGCTCTACTGTGTTGTCACTGAGACTAGTAATAGAGGATAGAAGGGAATCATAAGTGGCATCTTTTAAAAGCATGATAAAATGACAGAATGAAAAAGAACTGTGAGTGGCATAGTGATAGGTTAACTGGATAATTTTTTTTAGACAAACACAACCATGTTTTACTAAAATAAATAATGGAGCTTATGGGATCAGTCTGTAGCATTGAAATGCAATCTCATCTTCTGTCTCTCGTGGGGTAATTACATGACTCAGTCCTCCAGTCTTACAGCTGAGTCAAAGCAGATTTTTAGGGGGTGAGGGGAGGTTGGCCTGGGGTTCGTTTTTCTTGGCCTTTGAGCTGCTGAGTTAAAGTAGAGATGGGTGATTTCCTAACTGCTCCATAGGCCATCTCCTTAACCAGGAGGGAGACATTCATGTGTAAAGATATAGTCCTGGTGTGGCTCTGGCCTGAATCAGGTCTAAAAACTAAAGAAATGAGAGAAACATTAAGAATGAAGTTTATGTAACTTCATCCAAGAGATCTGGGGAGGCTATATTGAATGGTTGGAGCCAAGGTTCCCTCCTAGGTTCCTTTTGGGTATAAACAGATGTCTTCTGTTTAATTTTTATCTTCTTGAGAAAGATAAATTATTTGCATCCCTTTTACAGTTATCACTCATCGAAGGAGAAAAATAGTATCTCACTACCGTCTTTGAAAACACTAAATGTACAGTGAAATATTTTTATCCTGAGAGGTTAAAACACTGTCTGGGTGTTTGGAGTCACATGTTTGTGAGTATAAGGAATCCTAGTCTGGTTTCTAATTTACTACAGATTCAGAAATACATGTGTTGACCTGTGTGCTGGAGATCAACAGACCAGTGTTCAACGGAGAACACAGGAAGTGACACAGTGAAACAGAGCTGGGACACCTGTCTGGGTCTCTCTTGACCCAGCATGCTTAACTAATTTTTCCGTGATCTCTGACCCAGATTTCCACCATTCCACAGGGATTTATATCTTTCATCCCACAAATCCTACACCTGTATTCAATTAATGAGACAAAACTCAACTTTGTTATCTGGTGAACTGAGCGACAAGAGCCATTGAGACAATTGTTTTATTATTGTATTGACAAATTATCCTATTAGCAACTGGCTACTACAAAAATCAATTAAAATCTTGGCTGAGGAGCTGGAGCATGGTTGGGTAGAAGCAGGAATTAAATAGTGAGTTGATAGTTTTTAAAAAGTATAGTCCATAAATAAGCAGCGACCAGATCAAAACCAGAAATTTATATGGAAAATAAGAATACTAAATTATGACAGGGCATATGGAGCTGTTCAGTATTTTGTGTCATTTTCTTTCATGCTGATATACTTCTCAGTACTTGAATGAATAACAATGCTTTATTTCCTCCAGTATCTGTTTCTAAATATTTCATTTCTAGTGATTCCTTCTATAATATTTGATAAACTACTTTGTGAAATATTTATTATGTGGAATGAAAAAATTGGATCATTGAGCCTTTGTTCATAAAAATAGGATTCATCACTTGCTTACTTCCTACAGTAATGCTTACTTCCTAGAGTAATTGCTTATGCATTTGGAATATCGAGATAGAATCCATGGTCAAAGAGGTTTAAGACTGCCTAGTCGTTTGACTTTAAGAATCAAAAATAAGGTAGTTTCTTGGCAGAACAAAAGTTTTACGTTTTTTTTTTAAAAATCTGTCAATAGAGGAAAACCTGATGATTTCTTGGTACTTCTGTCCTCTGAATATGTCTCTTAAGCCTCACTCTAAGCAAAAATGAGTACAGTTAGGTATGCTCTATAAAGACAACATTATGCTTAAAATGTTTGAGTCGTTTATTGAACCATGAAGTATACTTTAGGAAAAAATAATCAGAAAAACCATCCTTGATTGCGAGTCAACAAAATCTACAAAAGTGCATTCTTTCCACAGTATGTCACCTTTAGTGGCTTTGAAGCTATCTAAAAATCTGGTAATTGTTGTTTTGGAAGGTGAAGGCCATTTATATCTCAAGTCACCAATGTATGACACTTAACTTACAAAACGTGTAACCTTAAAATTTGAAAGAGAACTAAGGAGAATCTTACCACTGAGCATGTGCCAAATGGTTAATAAAGTTGCTTTTCCTATAAATAGATTTGCTGATTATAGAAAGCACACATTTGTCTAAATGATACCTATCTCTGTCATTCATATAGGTGATTGATTTTTTTCTCTTGAAAGCTGTCATCAACCAGAGCTGAAAAGAGAATATTGATAGTCAAATGAAAGAACAATTCAAAAAGAAAAAAGGAGGAAGTGAGAACAATCCATGAATAACTCTGTTTCACCCTTAGTGCAATGACAGTAACTTGAATAGCAAAGGTAACATAAATATGGAGAATAAAAAGATGCACAGAAAGTATAAAGCTGATGTGAAACCCAATCCATATTATGGATAAAGAACCTAAAAATATCCTCAAAAAATTGAGTGTATCCAATTAACTGTTGTTGTCCACTTGCTATGTCCTGTCTGACTCTGCAATCCCATGGACTGCAGCGGCCAGGCTTCCCTGTCCTTCACTATTTCCTGCTGTTTGCTCAGACTCCTGTTCATTGAGTCGGCCGTGCCATCCAGCCATCTCATTTATCATCAACCAACAAGAGTCGGACACAACTGAGCAACTTTGACTTTCACTTTCAATTTATGGCTATTGGGGGGAAAATTGCCTGAACATTTGTGTAAAAATCTTCATGTAGATGTGTGTTCTATTTCTCTTGTGTAAATGCCTGAGAGAAGAAACCCTCTGTAACTCTCCCAAGGATTTTCTCTCCGGAATCCCCTCCTGTCTGCAATAGGCCCTTCACATTCTAGCTACCTGGATCTGTCTGTAACTTGATCTGTGTCTTTTCCTCTCGTGGGGTGTGCTGTTCTTCTGCCTGAGGACTCTGCCTCTGCAACATGCACTGGAGATTTCCTCCATGCAACTTATGGGTCACCACAGGGCTCTGGTCTCCAGGGGCTCCACAGGGCTCTATTCTGCCAAGTCATCAAATCGCTGCAATTTTGTGGTTTAGATATTTCTTCCTGGTGTTGGTTATGTAACACAGGAGCAGAAATTATTACCTGTTCTTCTTGCATGGCTGGGAAGAAAAAAAAAAAGGCACCTCTACTCTTTTCATTCTTTAGATCAAGAAAGTTGTTTTCCCTAATGGAAAAAGCATGCAAAATTAGACTTGATTATTTTATGGAGGACTGATGCTGAAACTGAAGCTGATAACTTTGGCCACCTTATGTGAAGAACAGACTCACTAGAAAAGACCCTGGTGCTGGAAAGACTGAGGGCAGGAGGAGAAGGGGGCAACAGAGGATGAGATGGTTAGATGGCATCACTGATTCAATTTAGTGAGAGAACAATGACGGTTTATGTCGACTTCTTTAAGTCCTCTAACCACCACTTTCTACTCTTTACAGATAGTTTTCTCCTTCCTTCGCTGACCTTGCTGCAAATATATTTAATGTCATGATTAGAAAAGCTCTGTTCGTTCTAGGTTTCTCCCTCCTGACAGTTTTAACAGGTTTCTGCTCCCCATGTTGTGTGTGTGTGTGTGTGTGTGTACATTTGTGCATGCATGTGGGTGTATGTGTACTGTTTCTACTGCAGATTTTAAAGGGAAATATTTACCCTTCATGGGGCATCTCTTCAGTGAACTTTCTTTGTTGAATTATTACTAATTTTCTCACTAAATATGAAGTACAGACCAAGATTTCCTTTGAATACCTTTCAAACAAAACAGCATGCTCACTGTATTACAGCTCATTATTTGGTTTGATTATATACATTAGCAAATTTCCTGGGAACAATACCCAAGGCCTTACTAAAATTGGCTTTTATTGTTTCTGAAGATAATTTGTAATGTAATATGTTTGGAACATACTTGTGAGGCATTAAAAATGAACATTCTCTTGGGAAATTTAAAGTCAATTCATATTTTCCATATCCCAAACAGTAGTTTAAATAAGATCACTTGCATGTACTTATGGAATATGAAATAAAAAAGTATAAAATCACATCTTTGAGCCATGAAAATTTTTTTATTAAACTAGTGGTATGTGTCTAAATGTATTTTAATGCATACAAACTTGTGTGTATATATAGATATGTACGTATGTGTGTATGCATACATATGTATGCATATGTGTATGCATACATATATGTGAGTAAGTAGATATTTACAGGGTTAAACGGTATATGACAAATAATTAGAAATGCTTAAAATACCTTATACAATTTATGGTGGCAGCTACATAGTAATAAAATACATTATCAATATAGGCAATTATAATATACATACAACTAATCAAAATAATTATGTATTAAAGTACTAAGTATGAAGACTGCAGTTCTTTGATATTCTGCAAATTTTTCCACTGATAATATGCTTCATGAAATAATTGGGAAAACAGAATTACCTCAAAGAAATTTTTCTAAAAATGTCTACTTAGAATTAGTTTACTGTTTTATTTTTCAAAATAATGCTCAGAAAATCTTACTTAAGTGGTATAGTAACTATGACTCATTTTGACCAAATGAAAATGTCACAAGTGACTAACAAATTGGGTCCTAAGTTTTTAGTCCTAAAAGTTTAAAGTACTAGTTTTTAATACTTGATTGTTTTGAATAAATATGTCATTTTTGATGAATATGTCATTCATCAAAAATCATTGCAAGATAGCACTTAAGATTTGTTTATTTGTCTAATATTTTGGAAATATTTCTATTGTAAATTTACTGAGTTTTAGCATATCCCTCGGAGAAGGCAATGGCATCCCACTCGAGTACTCTTGCCTGGAAAATCCCATGGATGGAGAAGCCTGGTGGGCTGCAGTCCATGGGGTTGCTAAGAGTCAGACATGACTGAAGCAACTTAGCAGCAGCAGCAGCAGCATATCCCTTCCTTAAGTTTGAGATTTTTTTCCTCTCACTAATACAATGTATAATATTTATTGCAGATTTCTGCAATAAATAAATAATAAATTAGAAATAATTTATTAATTTTTCATATTGGGGTACTTTACAATGTTGTGTTAATTTCTGCTGTACAATGAAGTGCTGTGCAATCAGCCATTCATTTCAGTTCAGTTGCTCAGTCATGTCTGACTCTTTGCGACACCATGGACTGCAGCATGCCAGGCTTCCCCAGAGCTTGCTCAAACTTATGAGTCTGTGATGCCATCTCATTCTCTGTTGTTCCCTTTTCCTCTTGCCTTTGATCTTTCCCAGAATCAGGGTCTTTTCCAATGAATCAGCTCCTCTCACCATGTGGCCAAGTATTGGAGCTTCAGCTTCAGTATTAGTCCTTCCAATAAACATTCAGGGTTGATTTCCTAAATTAGCCATAAGTATACATATGTCCCCTCCCTCTTGCATCTCCCTCCCACCTCCATGCCCCATCCAACCCGTCTAGGTCACCATAAGGATATCATTGCTGGTTGTATGAGTTGAATTCTTATTTTTATTTTTTATATTTCAAACTCCATTCATATCACTGTCCTATAAAATGGTATTGGCTTCCCAGGTGGCACTAGTGGTAAAAAAAAAATCTGCCTGCCAATGCAAGAAATATGCAGGTGGGTTTGATCCCTGGTTTGGGAAGATCCTCTGGATAACATCCCTGGGTCAGGAAGATCCCCTGGAGAAGGAAATGGCAACCTACTCCAGTACTCTTGTCTGGAAAATTCCATGGATGGAGGAGCCTTGTGGGCTACAGTCCATGGGGGTTCGCAACAGTCAGACATGACTGAACAATTTCACTTTCATTTTCTGGATAAAATGGCAACCTGCTCCAGTATTCTTGCCTGGAAAATTCCTTGAACAGAGGAGTCTGGTAAGCTATAGTCCATGGGGTTGCAAAGAGTCAAGACACAACTGAGAGACTGAACACACACATAAAATGGTACACCCATCTGTTGAATGTTGTGTAATCCTCTATGTGGACCTAAGAAACTGATTTCAACTCCCACACGTTGGATGCCTAAGTATATGTAGATCTTAGATTGTTGTCAGGAAATAACAAGCAATGAAACAGCTGACTGGCCTTCTAAGTGGTCCATGACACCCCCTTTCCATGGTTTCAGGTTGTCTGCGGGATGAAGAGTGATGGCTGACAGTGAGAACAGCCTATCGCAGCCTCCATGAAGGACCCACACCTGTTTTGCAGCTCACTGTATGCATTGCTCTGTTNCAGCAGCAGCATATCCCTTCCTTAAGTTTGAGATTTTTTTCCTCTCACTAATACAATGTATAATATTTATTGCAGATTTCTGCAATAAATAAATAATAAATTAGAAATAATTTATTAATTTTTCATATTGGGGTACTTTACAATGTTGTGTTAATTTCTGCTGTACAATGAAGTGCTGTGCAATCAGCCATTCATTTCAGTTCAGTTGCTCAGTCATGTCTGACTCTTTGCGACACCATGGACTGCAGCATGCCAGGCTTCCCCAGAGCTTGCTCAAACTTATGAGTCTGTGATGCCATCTCATTCTCTGTTGTTCCCTTTTCCTCTTGCCTTTGATCTTTCCCAGAATCAGGGTCTTTTCCAATGAATCAGCTCCTCTCACCATGTGGCCAAGTATTGGAGCTTCAGCTTCAGTATTAGTCCTTCCAATAAACATTCAGGGTTGATTTCCTAAATTAGCCATAAGTATACATATGTCCCCTCCCTCTTGCATCTCCCTCCCACCTCCATGCCCCATCCAACCCGTCTAGGTCACCATAAGGATATCATTGCTGGTTGTATGAGTTGAATTCTTATTTTTATTTTTTATATTTCAAACTCCATTCATATCACTGTCCTATAAAATGGTATTGGCTTCCCAGGTGGCACTAGTAGTAAAAAAAAAATCTGCCTGCCAATGCAAGAAATATGCAGGTGGGTTTGATCCCTGGTTTGGGAAGATCCTCTGGATAACATCCCTGGGTCAGGAAGATCCCCTGGAGAAGGAAATGGCAACCTACTCCAGTACTCTTGTCTGGAAAATTCCATGGATGGAGGAGCCTTGTGGGCTACAGTCCATGGGGGTTCGCAACAGTCAGACATGACTGAACAATTTCACTTTCATTTTCTGGATAAAATGGCAACCTGCTCCAGTATTCTTGCCTGGAAAATTCCTTGAACAGAGGAGTCTGGTAGGCTATAGTCCATGGGGTTGCAAAGAGTCAAGACACAACTGAGAGACTGAACACACACATAAAATGGTACACCCATCTGTTGAATGTTGTGTAATCCTCTATGTGGACCTAAGAAACTGATTTCAACTCCCACACGTTGGATGCCTAAGTATATGTAGATCTTAGATTGTTGTCAGGAAATAACAAGCAATGAAACAGCTGACTGGCCTTCTAAGTGGTCCATGACACCCCCTTTCCATGGTTTCAGGTTGTCTGCGGGATGAAGAGTGATGGCTGACAGTGAGAACAGCCTATCGCAGCCTCCATGAAGGACCCACACCTGTTTTGCAGCTCACTGTATGCATTGCTCTGTTGCTGCTGCTGCTAAGTCGCTTCAGTCATGTCCGACTCTGTGCAACCCCATAGACGGCAGCCCACCAGGCTCCCCCGTCCCTGGGATTCTCCAGGCAAGAACACTGGAGTGGGTTGCCATTTCCTTCTCCAGTGCGTGAAAGTGAAAAGTGAAAGTGAAGTCACTCAGTCGTGTTCGACTCTTAGCGACCCCATGGACTGCAGCCTACCAGACTCCTCCATCCATGGGATTTTCCAGGCAAGAGTACTGGAGTGGGGTGCCATTGCTTTCTCTGATGCATTGCTTTATCCATAAGCAAGCACTTCAAGTTTCTGGAACATTCCATATGTTTACCCTTCTGCTGAGAAAGCTCTCCAGAACCCTGTGCCCTCCTCATTTCACTTCACTTGGCTTACTCACCCTGGGTGGGAGCGGTTCCCTAATAGAGCACTTTGCACAGGATTAATTCGTACTGGCTTTCCCTGGCTATGTTCCCAAATTTCAGCATAGGAACATGGTCCTTGCCCAGCATGAGAGAGAATGAGATCAGCAGCTGGGATATTTGTGTCTTTTGACCTTCGTCTAACTCTTCAGAGAATTGTCATCTCCAGGCCTGGCAGCTTTTACAGTTCCCCATCAAGAAAGTGCAGATGGAAATGATGAAAAAATATGTTTCTGTAACAGGTAATATGCTATCATCCAGAATCAGAGTGACCTCATTTCTGATGTTTGGAAAGTTTGCTTTTTTTCTAATCATTTGACCTAACTATTTCTACTGCTAATGAAAGATCAAATTCCCAGTTGAAAGCCTCCAGAGAATTTGCATCCTTACCCCTTCCTGATACATAGGGACTAAGCAGTCACCCGCAGAGTCATCAAGCTTACGCATCTCTGTCCATCTGTTCACGGCCCCATGCAGGACTTGGAAAAGGACAAACGACACAGAACAGTCCTGCCCAGCAGTATTCAGCCAGTTCTGACAATCAGAGGAGGAACCATGTCCTGCTCTATGGGCTCATCTCATGTTCCACCACACCATCTCCAAAGTGGGGATGGATGTCCTTTAAAAGAAAAACAGAAAACAGAACAGGAATCAGTGTAACTAATTATTTTACATATTTGGTGTTTGGCTGTGCTGGGTCTTTGATGTGGCATGCAGGCTTCTCTAATTAAGACACAAGGACTTAGTTGCTCTGCAGCGTGTGGGGTCTTAGTTCCCCGACTAGGGATTGAACTCACATCCCCTTCAAAGGCAGATTCTTAACCACTGGACCACCAGGGAAACCTCAGCCCAGGAGTTTTCTAAGCTGCTCTGTTCATGCCTGACTTTTCCCTTTGTGATCACTGTCCTCAGAGAGGTAGCGTGTGCACTTGGGCACTGATTTATAATAATAGTTTTAATTTATTTTTTCTCCATGATATTCCACTTAACTTGTCATCCACTGAGGTTCATGTACTTCACTGTGGTCATGGGCCCCCTTGACAGACAAATGGCTGGGAAGAGGAAAACCAGTAGCAACAGTTCTAGTCTTTCTAGTTTTGATTTCTGAAAAATCTCTGCATGGTCAGGCAGCCTATTTTTGCTGTTGTTTGAACAAAAAATCTGAACAGATTATAGAAGGAGCATCACCAAATTCATATTTCCTAAGAAGGTGCTCCAGGTCCAGGCATTTTTGCATGTGAGCTGTGATACCCACCCTAGCTCATCCCTAGTTCTCAGCACCTGGTTCTTCCTAGCCCCTGTGTTCTGTCCTCAAAGCCACCACCTTCAGGAAGCCTTTCAAAATCCCTTCCTCTGGATTAGGTACCTCCTCTGTGTGATCTGGAAACACTTAGTGACTTGTTCATTGAGGTTCTTATTGAACTTTCCAACAATTTCATGTGGGATTGTCAGTTTCCCCAGGAGTTCTTTAGTTGGTTGGCCTTTTTTT
Organism: Raphicerus campestris; assembly: GCA_006410735.1. Taxonomy (NCBI): domain Eukaryota; kingdom Metazoa; phylum Chordata; class Mammalia; order Artiodactyla; family Bovidae; genus Raphicerus; species Raphicerus campestris. Next base: position 2,134,466 of record SJYW01008672.1, read on the forward strand.
TTTTTTTTTGCTTTTATCATTGTGTTTCTTGTCAACAAGAAATATTCATTTTCAATATGTATTTGAGAATTTAAAACACATAATATACTTTGATAAAAAATCTGTTTCTTCTTCCTCAGTTTTTATTTAGTATTAAAGATATGAGAATGAAAGCTTCTTGCCATTAATGTTTTTACAAAAAATGATAAAGTCTAAGTTAAAAGTACATTATGAAATATAATTAAGCTCCAAATGTTCACAGAAAATGGCTGAGCTAGATGGCTCATCTCCTGATGATTTAGAAAAAGTACCTTAGAATGTTAGATGACCAAACAGAGGACAGAAACACAGGAACCAAATGAAAGTGTGAATTTTGCAGTCTCGTGATGTGTACGTGTATGTGTAAGATAAAGCTACACGTACACAACAAAACACAATGACAAAAAAGCTTTCTCTTTTCTCAAATAAATTTCAGTCTCATTGGCCATAAATTCAGCATTCAAGCAGTGATTACTGGAGAAAGAAACCATTTCTGATTAGTTTAACTCAGAGGATTTCAATATAATAATTAAAATCATTTTGCTACAAACATCTTGACATTATCTTCACAGATAAACAGAAGACAATAAATATAAAATATGAATAATGCTGGATTTAAAAGACTACAAGACAAAATAAAATTCTTAATTTTGAAGAGTTGATATTCATATACTGTTAGTCAAAATTTGTGTGAAATAATTATAGCTAATGAATTATTCAATAAAAATGAAAAGTATAAGAGTTTCTAAGGATCCATAATTTAAAAATAAAGGATGTTAACTTAGCAAGACTTAATTATTTCATTAAATATTTAAAGTGAAGCATGTCCTAAATTGCATGTGGAATTTAAATGTTTCTATTTTAAGAGGTACATAATAATTTTGTACAAAATATATTTTATTTTCATGTATGTGCTTTTTTTAATTTTTCTCATTTGAGAAAAATTAACAAATTCTGCAGATTGCATTGAAGTTATCTTTATTTAAACAGCAACATAATTAATATGATACAGATACAATAAATATCTTTGTGGAAAACTTATTTTACATACTCATTTATAAAATTATTATATATAATGGTTAATACCACCAATATTTTTGTAAGACATTTGTCCACATTTACTAGTAATTTGTTTAGCATAATGTAATAATGATACACTGACATGTTTACCCAAACTCAAATTTTCTGGATTGCTACGTAGTAAACACACAGCTTAGTGATGACTATCACTGTATCATTTTTGAATAGGAGGCTAGAGGAATTATTTGCAGGCATAAAATATAATGGTCTGTTTGCTTCTGTTGCATGTGAGAGTTTTTCCTCAGCTATGTCTCTAGGCAAAGTTAACACAACGATTTTTGAAAGCGATTTTTAACATTAAGAATCAATAAAACTCTCTCACCTATACACAAACACAAGTGTAAAAAAAATAAAGGATAATTTCTTCATTCAGGAAAAGAATTATTTTATTAGATATAAAAATACATCACCCTTAATTCCTTTGAATTTTATCTTTTTAAAGTATGCTGGAAATCTATATACATTCAAGGATGCTGTATGCTTGCTCAGTCTCTCAGCCATATTTGACTCTTTGCACCCCCAGGCTCCTCTGTCCATGGGATTTCCCAGGCGGGAATACTGGACTGGGTTTCCATTTCCTTCTCTAGGGAATTTTCTTGAATCACATGGGAATCAAACCCATGTCTCTTGTGTCTCCTGCATTGGCAGGCAGATTCCTTACCACTGCATCACCTGGAAAGCCTATTCAAGGATAAAAGTTGGAGAAGAAGCAGGTTAATTGAACAACATTCACTATTAAAGGCAGGTACATTTTAAAATGTGAGTGGCGTAAATGGAAAAAGTCAATTATCATGATCGAAGAACACCACCTGGGCTTCCCAGTTGGCACAAGCAATAAAAAACCCACCTGCCAGTGCAGGAGATTTAAGAGACGTGGGTTTGACCCCTGAGTCAGGAAGATCCTCTGGAGAAGGATGCGGCACCCTAGTCCAGGATTCTTGCCTGGAAAATCCCATGGAACCTGGAGGGCTACAGTCTGTAGGGCTGCAAAGAGTTAGACATGACTGAAGCGACTTAGCACACGAGAACACCACAGAAACAATTTTCTAGAGATCTTCCAGTTCATTCCTAAAATACTGTTCAAATAACTATCTGCTTGCTGCTGCTGCTGCTGCTAAGTCGCTTCAGTCATGTCTGACTCCGTGTGACCCCACAGACGGCAGCCCATTGGGCTCTGCCATCGCTGGGATTCTCCAGGCAAGAACACTGGAGTTAGTTATTTAATGTGAGCACATTCTATGTTATAGGTGCAGGTCTAAAATATATTTATGTGCAACTTTATTTATTTATTTATTTTGGCTACTCAGCATGCGGGATTTTACCTCTCTGACCTTGCATTGAACCCTTGCCCTCTTCAGTGGAAGCATGGAATATTAACCACTAGACCACCAGGGAAGTCCTATATGCAACTTTCATTAAGAACATATATTTCAACTTTGAAAAACATCATGATTGCATAGCTTCATGATTGCATAGCTTTCCCTTATCCAATAAGAGCAAGTCAGTATCCCCATGGGACTGATTCCTTGAACAACTTCTATATTCATCCCTCTAAGTTCCTTCATGTTCTGATTTACAATGCTCTTCAAGAAACTATGCTTGAGCACTCAGACACAATGCTCTCACAATTGTGTGCCAAGTATTCAGAACTGAAATCACACCCAACAATGATAACGCTCTCCCTCTGTGTACATCGGAGGAGTAATTTGTTAATGTTGTTCAGTCATGTCTGACTCTTTGTGACCCCGTGGACTACAGCACACTGGGCTCCTCAGTCCTCCGTTATCTCCTGGAGTTTCCTCAAATTCATGTCCACTGAGTTGGTGATGCCATCCAACCATCTCATCCTCTGTCGTCCCCTTCTCCTCCTGTCCTCAATCTTTCCCAGCATCAGGATCTTTCCCAATGAGTTAGCTCCTCACATCGGGTGGTATTGTATTTCAGCTCCAGCATTAATCTTTCCAATGAATATTCAGGGTTAACTTCCTTTCCAAATGACTGTTTTGATCTCCTTGCTGTCCAAGAGATTCTCAAGAGTCTTCTCCAGCACCACAGTTTGAAGCATCTGTTCCTCAGTGCTCAGCCTTCTTTATTGTCCAGCTCTCACATCCATACATGACTACTGGAAAAGCATAGCTTTTACTAGATGGGCCTTTGTTGGCAACATGATGTCTTTGCTTTTTAATTTGCTATCTAGGTTTGTCACAGCTTTTCTTCCAAGGTGCAAGCGTCTTTCAGTTTCATGGCTGCATTCACGGTCCATAGTTATTTTTGGAGCCCAAGAAAATAAAATGTGTCTCTGTTTCCATTGTTTCCCCATCTATTTGCCATAGAGTGATGGGACGGAATGCCACGATCTTCGTTTTTTGAGATTTGAGTTTTAAGCCAGCTATTTCATTTTCCTTTTCCACCTTTATCAAGAAGCCCTTTAGTTCCTCTTTACTTTCTGCCATTAGAGTGGTATCATGCCCCCAACATGGTCCAATAAGTGTGAGATGTCTCCTTCATTTCATGCTTTATACCAGGCACCTGGTGATGGGATATGACTTGGTGATGGCTGACACAGAGTCACAATTATAATTCTGGAGGAGGCATTTTGAAGAACCAAGGCTTGATTCCTTCCCAGGATGGAATTCCTGACTGTCGGGTTCTTGTGGATTGTGATCAGACACCGTGAGGGGCAAAGGCAAGGCCATGATGAAGTAATAGCTTGTGTGACTGCAGGGCTGGTGCTGAGGGGACGCTAGTGTCTTTCCACCATGGAGGCTCACCACTCCTGTGATCTTTACACCTGTCACCACTCTCCCCATCTTCTGGCCCTTCTGGCAGATCAGCCACCCACTGGGTAAACATTCCAAAGCCTGTCTTTTCTTCTCATGACAAACTTGCTTTCCAAACACTATGTTACCAAAAGGTATCGGGTCTGGCTGCTTGCCACCCCAAAGCCAATAAACCGGCCAGGTTGGTGGAAGGGAAAGTTGGTTTTGTTTCAGATGCAGGCTTCTGAGGGGGAGGATGGACATCTGTCCAAAGGCGGACTCTCCTCTCTCCACCTCCCCCACCGCTTGCAAGTGTGGGGTGAGAGATTTTATACACAGGAAGGGGGCTACATGCAGAAACAGCACCATCATCTCTGACAGTCATCTTCAAATTGATCACCTATGATCTGACCAGTGTCATCTTGATTGTTGTGGGTACAGTTAATTATCAGTTCCAGGAGCCATTTTTTCCCATTTTTTCTTTTTTGAAGCCAGTTCTTGGAATTGTAGCAGCTTATGTTGTGAGTACAGTCTGGTCATTATGTAGTTAAATTTCTCCCATCTGGCTTTCAGTCTCTATAAGACAGTTCACAGGATGTGGCTGAGAATACTATCTATTAGCCCTTGACAAGGAACTAGAGGTTCTTGACTTTGCTTAAGGACGGCATTATTATTATTTGGTCTCCTTTGACTGTTTCCCTTTGTCTCCACACATTCTCATTTCTCTGATTTGACTTATTTTTGACTAAGATTGTCCACAGACAAAAGGCAGGCAGAGAATATGGGGGAGGACCATAGGGTTCTCTGCTGTTCCAGCCAGTCATGATGCATCTTATTCATTTCTAATGGCTGTTCTACTCACGTGCCCTGATCTGTGTGCTGCTTTTTTTCTTTTTAAATTTTTTATTGACTTTACAATGTTGTGTTGGTTTCAGGTGTACGACAACATGAATCAGCTGTGAGTATACGTATATCCCCCTCTCCTGTACCTCCCCCCCATCCCCACTCCTCATCCCCCGCTCTAGGTCATCACAGAGCACCAGGCTGAGCTCCCTGTGCTACACAGCAGCTTCCCACTAGCTGCCTGTTTTACACATGGCTGTGTCTATATGTCAGTGCTCCCCTCTGAACTGGCCCCACCCTCTCTCCCACTGTGTCCACAAGTCCATTCTCTATGTATCGTTTAAGCATTATAAAGGTATTTAATCAAATAAAGCATTCTTATCTGTTTCATTGTAATCCCGCCATTGAACTCACCAAGCAGTTTTAGAAATGCAATGCATATTATTAGGTGTTGAGTGAAAATACGCATTTTTAAAATATGTTTGTGAACCACACTGTGCTGTCAATGTAATGAAAGTTTTGAGATTTTATTTATGAAGAAGACTGATTAGAAATAAACATGACAAAATTGTGTGTGTGTGTGTGTGTGTGCACAGAGGAAGAGACATTAAGAGGGTAAAATGCCAGTTTCAGAAGCACCACAGAAGCGCTGCCCTGCAAGTTCATGCCCTTATTATCTCTGCCTCCTCTCTCCATCTCTAGTCTTTGCTTGTTCTGGTTTATCTTTCACACTTCTGCCACAGTGCCCTTTCTAAAATGCAAATTTGATCTTGTTTCTCTCCTGCTCAAGGTCTTTCAGGATAAAATAACACATTCTCAGCGGGCATCCAGCCTAACTTTTGCCATCTCTGGTTTATAAGCACTTCTCTGGCCAGACCCAGCTGCCTGGGCTTGTGGGACCCAGCAAACCCCTGGCATTCGCCCGTGCTGCCGCGCTGCCGGATCTCCCTGCTTGCACCTCGGGCGCTTCATCACTGATGCTCCCGTGACACGCCGATGCTCAGGGAATTGCAGTGCTCTATGTCTGTCCTCCATCCCTTCCATTGTGACACACTTCTTGGATGAAAATGAGTTGCTAAGTTGTGTCTGACTGTTCGTGACCCCGGGACTGTAGCCCGCCAGGCTCCTCTGTCCATGGAATTCTCCAGGCAAGAAATACTACAGTGGGTTGTCATTCATCCTCCAGGGGATCCTCCCAATCCAGGGCAGGTAGATTCTTTATCGTCTGAGCCACCAGGGAAGCTCCTCTTGAATGAAAGCCCTATGATATTTACATAATACTTTTGTTTTCAGGGTTTGGGACATAAAGTGATCTTTCAGTTTTTTTTAAAAAAATAGCTGATTTAGATACTTGGAAAGTATGTCCCAGGTAAATAAAACTATTCAAACCGGGTCAGTAGAATACATATTCTCATAAAAACTATTTTCAGAAAACTTGTATTAGTTGTTGACAGGCATGATCTAGTTTTTATGAACAGCTCTTTCTTCAACTGATTTTCATTTTGATCTTGAAAATGACCTCTTTGCTCTCTTTAACTTTGGGAACTGGAATTTCTGCACGGCCCTCTCTTTTAAAAGGCTCATTCATATAGGAAAAGGCTACAATATTCCTCTATGAATTCCTCTTCGTGACCCCGTGGACTATAGCCTGCCAGGCTCATCTGTCCACGGAATTCTCCAGGCAAGAATACTGGAGTTTGTTGCCATGTCCTACTCAAGGAGAGCTTCTCAACCCAGGGATCAAACCTGGGGAAAATCTGGGGAAAATTTTTGACCATCTGAGCCACCCTCTAGGTCTTCCTGGAAATTAGGTGAGATGCAGCAAGTTGTGGAGATGTGGGGAATAAAAGCTGAGTGGGATAGGAGTGAGGAGACATATATCATGGTGTCTTCTTGAAGGACAGGTGTCCTTATTGTCAGATAAAAGCCATCTGTACCAATATAATCATCTGAAGACTTCTTGTGATCATACTAGAGGAACATACAAAAGAATCTTTAACATTATCCATGCACAAGAAGGTCATCTCTTTGACAAATAATCTCATAGCACTAAGAACATCCCCATTTTACTCTAAAGCATTAGCTGGAAAAATAAATGGGAGTGGGGCAGCCAATCTATTAAGAGCCTTGGTGCAAATAAGGATTTTAAAACACAGCTTTTGTCTTATAAGCAGCTCTTTGGTAGTCTTTAAGGACAACCTAGCTTAAAGATCCTACACTTTATATGAAATAAACATAAAGAAAGTGATTCCTAGGAATAGATATCACCAGACATGTTAGAAGAGCCCAGAGAGAAAGCATGAAGATTATACATCAATCCTTTCAAAGAACAAGAGCTTCATCCCCCACAAAAAATGAAAAGGTGTCTGCTTCTCCCTTTCCACATGAGTAGATAAAATTTCCTCTAAATATCAGTAAAATCCCAGCATGAAATAGATGAATTTGAATTTAAAATACTGCCGTGAACCAGCATGGGGTCAGCTGCTGACACGACTATGTAGGGGTGCTGATGCTGACCTTGCTGATAATGGTGTCACCCGGTATATGTGTTGACATTGAGACTGATGGGAGGGCAGGTGGGGATGTATCAAAGGAACTGGCAATAATACAAAGTTACAGGAGTGCAGCAGAGAGTTGAGGAAGAGCTGAAAACACCACAGCTACGCAGGAACGTAGGGCAGAGGTTCTTACATCTTGACCCATTAGAGTTATTACAATGCTGATGGGAGGCCCCCATGCACAGAGAAACTAGGAACAAATTGAAGATGGCAAGAAGTTCACCTTGCAGCCCCTCTCAACTTCCAACAGAAGGAATTCGGAGGCTGGGGCTCACGGCTTATTAAAGATACTACATTGCAAAGAATCCGTCTTTTTTTTTTTTTTTTTTTGCGAAGTATCAGTCTTAATCACTAAGGGACTTCCCTGAAAACCGTAACTCATCATAGCAGGGTCTTAGGGCTCAAGGAGATGGGAAATAGGCAGTGACCTTAATGATAAATAAAAGCTTTTGAATGTTAATGAGTATTGATTATTTTCAGTATGGAGAAGTCTCAACCATCCCCAAATCTTATTTAGAATTTAAATTATATAAAAAAGAAGCTTTCATGGAGGCTCACCTTTTAACACTTTGTAATGAGCATACGAGGGAAGGGAATATTTGAAATAGTTAACAGGAAAAATTGTATATCCTGAAACTCTATGTACTCACTCTTATTAATAAATGGGCAAATAACTGTTAACTGTTTACTACTGCACAGTCTGTAACAATCTCTATGGGAAAAATGAATGCCTTATTTTGAAATAGCATAAGGGACTTGAAAATAATACTGCTTTATTTTAATTCAATTTCATATTAAAACAATTAGCACAGATTGCTCTACCTTAATTAGTTTGAGATACTGTGACTCTATTTTTTAAAAAACATGAATCTTGAGATTTATTTATTTTTATTAAAAAAAAATTTTTTTTTTGGCCACTCTGCAAGGCATGTAGGGTCTTAGTTCTTTGACCAGGGATCAAACACATACCCCCTCCCCCCGCCCCACAGTGAAAATTAGGAGACCTAGTCACTGGACCACTAGGGAAGTCCTTGATTCTACTATTTATTTCAGAAATAGTTCATAAATTCTGCATTTTTTCTGTAATGTTGCAAGATTGTAAGGAGAGGGAGCCCTGTAAAAATATTCAATCTGTAAAGGACTCAATTGTAATTTTGTTTTGTAAAGGGAAAGAAAATATTCCAAATAAATGTAGAGTTTGTGTTTCATGCTTTAAAATAACCAAGATTTTGTGAAGAATTGTCACCATTTGTCTAATAAAAGCAGAGCTTTCCAAAGTGATGTCCTGATATTTTCAAGGATGTTGGAGTCCCTGGCAGAAGGGTTGCATTCAAACATTTTAAACACATATAGAAAATCATTATTATTACTGCTTTCATCAGAAAAAGGTGTATCAAAGTTACAACCATAAAAACCAACAGCAAAAACTATTTAATTTGCAGTTTTTTTTATACCAGTCAGTTCCTTTCCAGTTGTATTCAACTGCAGCACTCCATGACTAGCAAATTGACCCCTTTTTTGGTAATGTAGTTCCTACGTTATCTTCAAGCATTACTTTCAGCCTAGCATTGTCCTGCTTAGTCCTTCAATGCCTCAGTTCCTTCGTTCAGTCANGGTATACGTATATCCCCCTCTCCTGTACCTCCCCCCCATCCCCACTCCTCATCCCCCGCTCTAGGTCATCACAGAGCACCAGGCTGAGCTCCCTGTGCTACACAGCAGCTTCCCACTAGCTGCCTGTTTTACACATGGCTGTGTCTATATGTCAGTGCTCCCCTCTGAACTGGCCCCACCCTCTCTCCCACTGTGTCCACAAGTCCATTCTCTATGTATCGTTTAAGCATTATAAAGGTATTTAATCAAATAAAGCATTCTTATCTGTTTCATTGTAATCCCGCCATTGAACTCACCAAGCAGTTTTAGAAATGCAATGCATATTATTAGGTGTTGAGTGAAAATACGCATTTTTAAAATATGTTTGTGAACCACACTGTGCTGTCAATGTAATGAAAGTTTTGAGATTTTATTTATGAAGAAGACTGATTAGAAATAAACATGACAAAATTGTGTGTGTGTGTGTGTGTGTGCACAGAGGAAGAGACATTAAGAGGGTAAAATGCCAGTTTCAGAAGCACCACAGAAGCGCTGCCCTGCAAGTTCATGCCCTTATTATCTCTGCCTCCTCTCTCCATCTCTAGTCTTTGCTTGTTCTGGTTTATCTTTCACACTTCTGCCACAGTGCCCTTTCTAAAATGCAAATTTGATCTTGTTTCTCTCCTGCTCAAGGTCTTTCAGGATAAAATAACACATTCTCAGCGGGCATCCAGCCTAACTTTTGCCATCTCTGGTTTATAAGCACTTCTCTGGCCAGACCCAGCTGCCTGGGCTTGTGGGACCCAGCAAACCCCTGGCATTCGCCCGTGCTGCCGCGCTGCCGGATCTCCCTGCTTGCACCTCGGGCGCTTCATCACTGATGCTCCCGTGACACGCCGATGCTCAGGGAATTGCAGTGCTCTATGTCTGTCCTCCATCCCTTCCATTGTGACACACTTCTTGGATGAAAATGAGTTGCTAAGTTGTGTCTGACTGTTCGTGACCCCGGGACTGTAGCCCGCCAGGCTCCTCTGTCCATGGAATTCTCCAGGCAAGAAATACTACAGTGGGTTGTCATTCATCCTCCAGGGGATCCTCCCAATCCAGGGCAGGTAGATTCTTTATCGTCTGAGCCACCAGGGAAGCTCCTCTTGAATGAAAGCCCTATGATATTTACATAATACTTTTGTTTTCAGGGTTTGGGACATAAAGTGATCTTTCAGTTTTTTTTAAAAAAATAGCTGATTTAGATACTTGGAAAGTATGTCCCAGGTAAATAAAACTATTCAAACCGGGTCAGTAGAATACATATTCTCATAAAAACTATTTTCAGAAAACTTGTATTAGTTGTTGACAGGCATGATCTAGTTTTTATGAACAGCTCTTTCTTCAACTGATTTTCATTTTGATCTTGAAAATGACCTCTTTGCTCTCTTTAACTTTGGGAACTGGAATTTCTGCACGGCCCTCTCTTTTAAAAGGCTCATTCATATAGGAAAAGGCTACAATATTCCTCTATGAATTCCTCTTCGTGACCCCGTGGACTATAGCCTGCCAGGCTCATCTGTCCACGGAATTCTCCAGGCAAGAATACTGGAGTTTGTTGCCATGTCCTACTCAAGGAGAGCTTCTCAACCCAGGGATCAAACCTGGGGAAAATCTGGGGAAAATTTTTGACCATCTGAGCCACCCTCTAGGTCTTCCTGGAAATTAGGTGAGATGCAGCAAGTTGTGGAGATGTGGGGAATAAAAGCTGAGTGGGATAGGAGTGAGGAGACATATTTCATGGTGTCTTCTTGAAGGACAGGTGTCCTTATTGTCAGATAAAAGCCATCTGTACCAATATAATCATCTGAAGACTTCTTGTGATCATACTAGAGGAACATACAAAAGAATCTTTAACATTATCCATGCACAAGAAGGTCATCTCTTTGACAAATAATCTCATAGCACTAAGAACATCCCCATTTTACTCTAAAGCATTAGCTGGAAAAATAAATGGGAGGGGGGCAGCCAATCTATTAAGAGCCTTGGTGCAAATAAGGATTTTAAAACACAGCTTTTGTCTTATAAGCAGCTCTTTGGTAGTCTTTAAGGACAACCTAGCTTAAAGATCCTACACTTTATATGAAATAAACATAAAGAAAGTGATTCCTAGGAATAGATATCACCAGACATGTTAGAAGAGCCCAGAGAGAAAGCATGAAGATTATACATCAATCCTTTCAAAGAACAAGAGCTTCATCCCCCACAAAAAATGAAAAGGTGTCTGCTTCTCCCTTTCCACATGAGTAGATAAAATTTCCTCTAAATATCAGTAAAATCCCAGCATGAAATAGATGAATTTGAATTTAAAATACTGCCGTGAACCAGCATGGGGTCAGCTGCTGACACGACTATGTAGGGGTGCTGATGCTGACCTTGCTGATAATGGTGTCACCCGGTATATGTGTTGACATTGAGACTGATGGGAGGGCAGGTGGGGATGTATCAAAGGAACTGGCAATAATACAAAGTTACAGGAGTGCAGCAGAGAGTTGAGGAAGAGCTGAAAACACCACAGCTACGCAGGAACGTAGGGCAGAGGTTCTTACATCTTGACCCATTAGAGTTATTACAATGCTGATGGGAGGCCCCCATGCACAGAGAAACTAGGAACAAATTGAAGATGGCAAGAAGTTCACCTTGCAGCCCCTCTCAACTTCCAACAGAAGGAATTCGGAGGCTGGGGCTCACGGCTTATTAAAGATACTACATTGCAAAGAATCCGTCTTTTTTTTTTTTTTTTTTTGCGAAGTATCAGTCTTAATCACTAAGGGACTTCCCTGAAAACCGTAACTCATCATAGCAGGGTCTTAGGGCTCAAGGAGATGGGAAATAGGCAGTGACCTTAATGATAAATAAAAGCTTTTGAATGTTAATGAGTATTGATTATTTTCAGTATGGAGAAGTCTCAACCATCCCCAAATCTTATTTAGAATTTAAATTATATAAAAAAGAAGCTTTCATGGAGGCTCACCTTTTAACACTTTGTAATGAGCATACGAGGGAAGGGAATATTTGAAATAGTTAACAGGAAAAATTGTATATCCTGAAACTCTATGTACTCACTCTTATTAATAAATGGGCAAATAACTGTTAACTGTTTACTACTGCACAGTCTGTAACAATCTCTATGGGAAAAATGAATGCCTTATTTTGAAATAGCATAAGGGACTTGAAAATAATACTGCTTTATTTTAATTCAATTNGGTGCAAATAAGGATTTTAAAACACAGCTTTTGTCTTATAAGCAGCTCTTTGGTAGTCTTTAAGGACAACCTAGCTTAAAGATCCTACACTTTATATGAAATAAACATAAAGAAAGTGATTCCTAGGAATAGATATCACCAGACATGTTAGAAGAGCCCAGAGAGAAAGCATGAAGATTATACATCAATCCTTTCAAAGAACAAGAGCTTCATCCCCCACAAAAAATGAAAAGGTGTCTGCTTCTCCCTTTCCACATGAGTAGATAAAATTTCCTCTAAATATCAGTAAAATCCCAGCATGAAATAGATGAATTTGAATTTAAAATACTGCCGTGAACCAGCATGGGGTCAGCTGCTGACACGACTATGTAGGGGTGCTGATGCTGACCTTGCTGATAATGGTGTCACCCGGTATATGTGTTGACATTGAGACTGATGGGAGGGCAGGTGGGGATGTATCAAAGGAACTGGCAATAATACAAAGTTACAGGAGTGCAGCAGAGAGTTGAGGAAGAGCTGAAAACACCACAGCTACGCAGGAACGTAGGGCAGAGGTTCTTACATCTTGACCCATTAGAGTTATTACAATGCTGATGGGAGGCCCCCATGCACAGAGAAACTAGGAACAAATTGAAGATGGCAAGAAGTTCACCTTGCAGCCCCTCTCAACTTCCAACAGAAGGAATTCGGAGGCTGGGGCTCACGGCTTATTAAAGATACTACATTGCAAAGAATCCGTCTTTTTTTTTTTTTTTTTTTGCGAAGTATCAGTCTTAATCACTAAGGGACTTCCCTGAAAACCGTAACTCATCATAGCAGGGTCTTAGGGCTCAAGGAGATGGGAAATAGGCAGTGACCTTAATGATAAATAAAAGCTTTTGAATGTTAATGAGTATTGATTATTTTCAGTATGGAGAAGTCTCAACCATCCCCAAATCTTATTTAGAATTTAAATTATATAAAAAAGAAGCTTTCATGGAGGCTCACCTTTTAACACTTTGTAATGAGCATACGAGGGAAGGGAATATTTGAAATAGTTAACAGGAAAAATTGTATATCCTGAAACTCTATGTACTCACTCTTATTAATAAATGGGCAAATAACTGTTAACTGTTTACTACTGCACAGTCTGTAACAATCTCTATGGGAAAAATGAATGCCTTATTTTGAAATAGCATAAGGGACTTGAAAATAATACTGCTTTATTTTAATTCAATTTCATATTAAAACAATTAGCACAGATTGCTCTACCTTAATTAGTTTGAGATACTGTGACTCTATTTTTTAAAAAACATGAATCTTGAGATTTATTTATTTTTATTAAAAAAAAATTTTTTTTTTGGCCACTCTGCAAGGCATGTAGGGTCTTAGTTCTTTGACCAGGGATCAAACACATACCCCCTCCCCCCGCCCCACAGTGAAAATTAGGAGACCTAGTCACTGGACCACTAGGGAAGTCCTTGATTCTACTATTTATTTCAGAAATAGTTCATAAATTCTGCATTTTTTCTGTAATGTTGCAAGATTGTAAGGAGAGGGAGCCCTGTAAAAATATTCAATCTGTAAAGGACTCAATTGTAATTTTGTTTTGTAAAGGGAAAGAAAATATTCCAAATAAATGTAGAGTTTGTGTTTCATGCTTTAAAATAACCAAGATTTTGTGAAGAATTGTCACCATTTGTCTAATAAAAGCAGAGCTTTCCAAAGTGATGTCCTGATATTTTCAAGGATGTTGGAGTCCCTGGCAGAAGGGTTGCATTCAAACATTTTAAACACATATAGAAAATCATTATTATTACTGCTTTCATCAGAAAAAGGTGTATCAAAGTTACAACCATAAAAACCAACAGCAAAAACTATTTAATTTGCAGTTTTTTTTATACCAGTCAGTTCCTTTCCAGTTGTATTCAACTGCAGCACTCCATGACTAGCAAATTGACCCCTTTTTTGGTAATGTAGTTCCTACGTTATCTTCAAGCATTACTTTCAGCCTAGCATTGTCCTGCTTAGTCCTTCAATGCCTCAGTTCCTTCGTTCAGTCACAGAGAAAACTGTATAAACGAAGGCCTCTCCCTCCCAGTCCTCCCGTCCTTCATACAATCCACATGGTCCAGGAGGACTGCTCAGGGTCCTGTGGTCCTTCCACTTCTTCCCATGGCTTACACACACACACACACACACACACACAAATATAGATGCCTAAAAAGAAGATGGCTATTGAATGGAGGGAGCAATATAAACAGTATGACAGCTCAGGATGCCCCTAGTGGTCCAGTGGTGAAGAATCCACCTTCCAATGCAGAGGATGGAGGTTTGATCCCTGGTCAGGGGAACTAAGATCCCACATACCACGGGGCAACTAAGGCTGTGTGCCATAATGAGAGAGAAGCCTGCACACCACAAGGAAAGACCCCCGCACGCTGCAAGTAAGACCGGACACAGCCAAGTAAGTAAATAAATAAATATTTTTAAGAAAACACATGAGATCTCACAGGAACTCAGATGGTCTCTATTGCTTTGTTGGGAAAAACAAGAAGAGGAATTAAGAAATATATCTTTATGTTGAACAACCATACTCCAATAAATTTTTCACAAAAGGAATATGCATTTGGCTCTAAGAAGAAAACTCTATGTGTATATGTGTCAGTGAGTGATTTAACTTTGTTTATTAAAAGGGTTTCTGGGGAAAACCAGTAATATATATGATTATAATTACTCAAAATTCTCCTGGTTAAGATTCTTATCTTATTCACAGTTGTGAGGCAGATTATAGCATAATTAAAGAAGATTAAGAGGCTGAGTTTATATTTTTTGTCTAAATTACAGAAGTAGACACTTACTCCCTGAGGTCTATCAGCCACATCATTCTTTGGTAGCAAAGACTGAATACCCTGATTTCTCATCTCATTAATAATAATATAGGATCCCCTGAACCTCGAGCCTGTTATAACAGAATGAAGTAAGTCAGAAAAAGAAAACCAATCTCATATATTAATGTATATATATATATATGGAATCTAGAAAAATGGTACTGATTAACTCATCTACAGGGCAGGAACAGAGAGGCAGATGGAGAGAACCGACCTGAGGACACAGTGGGGCAATAGGAGGGTGAAAAGAATTGAGCCGGTAGCATGGAAATATATACATTACCATATGTAAAATAGATAGCTAGTGGGAAGTTGTTGAATAGG
>SJYW01008672.1:2157701-2174428 GCA_006410735.1 Raphicerus campestris
CCATGGCACCATGCCAAGGTCATCTGCTGTCTCTTATACACATCTCAGAGGTTAAAGTGTCTGCCTCCAATGCAGGAGACCTGGTTTGATCCCTGGGTTGGGAAGATCCCCTGGAGAAGAAAATGGCAACCCACTCCAGTATTCTTGCCTGGAGAATCCCATGGACGGAGAAGCCTGGTAGGCTACAGTCCATGGGGTCACAGAGAGTCGGACACGACTGAGCGACTTCACTAACTAACTAACTAAAGGTGACCAGCAGGGCTTCCCTTGTGGCATAGTTGGTAGAGAATCTGCTTGCAATTCAGAAGACCTGGGTTCAATCCCCGGGTTGGGAAGATCCCCTGGAAGGGAAAAGCTACCCACTCCAGTATTCTGGTCTGGAGAATTCTATGGACTGTATAGTCCATGTGGTCGCGAAAAGTTGTACATGACTGAGCAATGTTCATTTTCCCTTTCAAGGTGACCAGCAAGGGTTGGAAGATACAGGGCAGAAGTGACAGAGTGCTCATAGGAAACAGGTCAATCAGGCTAAAAACTCCCACCGGGAACCAAGAAATGGGGAAAAGGAAGGCCATATGAATGGAAGCCATCAAATCCATTTCAGAAGATTGTACCATGCTCACAGGAAGATGCCTGAGGAAGGCCCACATCTTGAGTCTCGAATCAGTATTACAGTTCAAAAATAAAACCAAAAGGAAAAAGACCCTCTCATTTTAAAAAATTTATTTATTTGTAATTCAAGGATAATTGCTTTATAATATTGTTTTGATTTCTGCCACACGTCAACATGAATCAGCCACAGGCATATGTATGTCCCCTCCCTCCTGAGCCTCCCTCCTACCTCCCACCCTACCCTACCCCTCTTCATTGTCACAGAGCTCTGGATTTGAGTCCCTGTGTCATACAGCAAATTCACACTGGCTGTCTATTTCACATATGGTAGAGTATATGTTTCCACGCTGCTCTCTCAATTCATCCTATTCTCTCCTTTTCCCACTGTGTCCACAAGTCTTCACTACATCTGCATTTCCATTGCCCTGCACATAGGTTCATCAGTACCATCTTTCTAGATTCCATATATATTCATTACTATATTTTATTTGCCTTTCTCTTTCTGACTTACTTCACTCTGTATAATAGGCTCTAGGTTCATCTTCCTTATTAGGACTGACTCAGTGTTCCTTTTTATAGCTAATATTCCATTGTATATACTGGCTCAGACAGTAAAGAATCTGCCTACAGTCCAGGATTTTAATCCCTGGGTCAGGAAGATTCCCTAGAGAAGGGAATGGCAACTCACCCTTGTTTTCTTGCCTGGAGAATTTCATGGACATGAGAGCCTTGCAGGTCCATGGGTTTGCAAAAAGTGGGACATGACTGAGCAACTATCTATCACACACACACACACACACACACACACACCACAACTTCTTTATCCATCTGTCAATGGACATCTAGGCTGCTTCAATGCGCTAGCTATTACAAATAGTGCTGCAGTGAACGTTGGGGTACATGTGTTTTTTTTTCAATTATGAAAATTGAGGAGGAGACTGGACTTACTTTTCTGCTCTACCACTTTCCCCTTTATTCTTGGACTGGAGAAAACTGACTCAGCAGGCACAGGGGGACCACTGCCATCTGCCATGCCCACAGTCACCTGGGAGCCTCCATGAGCCTGAGCCCAAGAGTGGCTTCAGGGAAGCAGTCATTGGCTTGATTTGACACCCTGGACTGAGGGGGATCAGGTTCCCGGGGCCATGAGAAAATCACAAGTCCTGGCTGAAAGTCGCTGTAGCTTGTCCTTCCTCTCCACCCATGGCACCATGCCAAGGTCATCTGTTACTCAGCATCACTCATTTACCACACATAGATGGTGCCTGGCTCAGTAGAGGCATTGTTATATCCACTCCTAAGACTGGGCATAATTGGTTCATATAAACAGTATCCTAATTTGAGGCCAGCTGCTTAATTTGTAGGGCCCTGTGCAAAATGAAAATGTACGACCTTTTGTTCAGAAAAGAAAAAATATGTATTTTTCTTATGTCCATGGCCAATTTTTTCTTCTCTCTCTGTCACATTGTTTATTTGGTATTCCCAACCACAATTCCTTAGACACAGGGGTAGTTCTGGGGTGAGAGCAGTCCATCACAGCCACTAGGGGTCCCACCCTCTGTATGCCCAGACCCTGCTAGGGCAGAAGGTGGCAGAGGTCACTGGGTGGGAGCAGACAGGTAAGTGGGCAAGAACCTGTTCTTGGGAGGTGAACTACACATAAAGGGAGACTCCAAACCCCATGCATATTTTTTGTCCATTTCACTTAAGAATGCCCCAATGTTCATCGCAGCACTATTTACAATAGCCAGGACACAGAAGCAAACTAGATGTCCATCAACAGATGAATGGATAAAGAAGATATATATATATATATACAGTGGAATATTATTCAGCCATAAAAAGAACAAAATAAAGTCATTTGCAGTGACATGGATGGACCTAGAAACTGTCATCCAGAGTGAAGTCAGTCAGAAACAGAAAACCAAATATCACATGTTAACAAATATATGTTGAAAAATGGAATAGCTGGTCCTATCTGCAAAGCAGAAATGGAGACATAGACGGCGAGGACAAATTAATGGGTAATAAGGGTGGTGGGACAAATCTGAAGATTGGGATTGACATATGCACACTGTTGATATTATGTATAAAACAAATAACTGATGAGAACCTACTGCAGAGTGCATGGAACTCCGCCCAGTGCTCCGTGCTGACCTAAACGGAAAGGAAATCCCAAAGAGAGGGGATATATGTATACTTGTAATTGAGTCACTTTGCTGTACAGCAGAAGCTAACGCAACACTGTAAAGCAACTACACTCCAATAAAAATTAATTTTAAAAATAAAACACAAATCCAAATTAAATTATTAAGTATTTCAAGATGGAGTTTGCACAGGATGAAACCAAGTTTGGGTCTCCCTTCTGAGCATGGAACCCTGGAAGCTGACCTTGCTTCTCATGCAAATGCTTCTTCATGTTTTTAGGGAAAAGAAAGAACCTAAAAAATTGCAATATTCTTCTTTAAAATTTTTTTGGGTCTAGGTCAATTGTTTCAAGTTTCTCAACTTTTTCCTTGGTGAATACAGAGAAATATATCTAACAACACAATTTATATTTTTACAGTGGATGGAGGTACAAGGTTGATAACACTTACTTCTTCAAATTATTCAAGTGCTATGATGTTTTAAAACCAGTTAAGAGCTTCATGTGGAAACACCTGCAAGCATCCATGCGGCCAATTGCTCTTTATCCTGTTTTGTTCAGATCAATGTCCCGCTACAGCCAGAAATTTTTAAAAAGTTGTCAAAATAATTGTCCCTTGATAATATCTACCGGAAGCATTTATGCTCTCATACATAAATTAATATAAGCCGCCGGGAGCCTCTCATGGCTGGAGTACCATCGCATCAGTGGTGTTGCTAAAAGCCCAGCAAAACAAGCAGTGCATGTAGTTAGCCCAGGAATAAAATCACATAACATAAAACAAAAATAAAGCCTACTCTCAACTATGAGAGGCAGCATACATTTTCTCAGATTCAATTCAATTACTTTATTGTTCCAGGATTTTTTTTAAAAACTCATCTCCTTATAAATGTTTTCTCAGGGTCATTTAGTAGAAGCATATTTATCTTCACTTTCATCCAACACAGGCTGCAAATATGCCCCTTACTCGACCCAGTCTATTAATTTTGAAATGCCTAAAGCCAAAACTGACAGTGGGAGAAAGTCTTTCTGGGTTGAAGCTCCAACTGCTGGAATAAGGTAGCTGCTTCAGTAAAAATGCAAGACGTGTGACTTCTCTTTCGGGAAATGTTAAGCTTTTCTTAAAAGGAAAAAAAAAGTTTTAGAATAAAATGAAACCAATTTCCTAATTATTGAGCTGTGAGGTCCTTATTTCTCCTCTATTTTCATGTATACAATTATGCTACCATAAATGTTGGCCCTAGGATTCTTACTCATACTAGAAATTTTTGCTGATTTCTCGTGCTAACCTATATTTGCTGATAATTCATTATTTCACTCAGAGATGCACGTGACTATTTCCTCTGGGTACCACTGTCCTTACTCTTAAGAACTGAGTAAAGATTGGAATGGCTACCATATTTCATAATGTTAACGCCCACAAGGTCTAGAATGGCGTGTTTTTCCTAACTCTAATCCTGATATTTAGTTTCTGTTTTCACTTCCTCTTCTGCCCTGTAGAATGCTGCTCTCAGAACCAAACCCTACAGCCTTTATTGCAATTCTAATATTCCACACTACAGAGTGGTAAAGAAACAGTCTTAATGGAGCTTGTCCACATGAAGTTTATCCAGTACAAGGACAGTCCTCTCGCCAGGCTCAGCAGGTGTTTCTGCACCAGGAGTTATTTGCCTTCTGTTTTTCCAAGGTGGCAATCCCTCTGCCAATCTTTCCACCACTGCACTTTACTGTTTTGGATCTTGAGGATATTTTAGATTTCCATAGCCCCTTTTGGGGGCCTACCAGGTAATTCAGTGGTTAGCGAATCTGTCTGCACTGGGTCAAGAAAACTCCCTTGGAGAAGGAAACGGCAACCCACTCCAGTGTTCTTGCCTGGAGAATCCCACGGACAGAGGTGAGCTACAATCCATAAGGTTGCAAATAGTTCGACAGGACTGAAGTGCGTGACCACAGAGTCCATATTAAAAGAAATATTCAGTAGTCCCCCACTCCAACATGAAACGCTAGTATCAGTACTCTTTTATTCCCCCAGTTCTAGATACAGTGCTAGACATTGTTCATGATTTAGCTAAGCATAATAGTCAAATACAAAAATGTCCTGAATTTGAGGAAGGATGGAGGAAGCTACAGAAGGGATGGGGGCTGACTCTTTTTAAAACATTTTTTGGCTTTATTTCTGATTTTTAAAAAACTGTATTTATTTATTTGGCTCTATTGTATCTTCATTGCTGCCCATGGGCTTATCTAGTTGCAGCGAGTGGAAACCACTCTCTAGTTACAGTGAGCGGTCTGCTCATTGCAGTGGCTTCTCCTGTTGTGTGCACTGGCTCCAGGGCGTGTGGGCTTCAGCAGCTGGAGCTCAGGTGTTTAATTGCTCCATGGCATGCAGGATCTTTCTGGACCAGGGACCCAACCCATGTCCTACGCATTGGTAGGCAAATTCTTAACCACTAGACCACCACCAAGTCTGAAAGAACTACTCTTAAGAAGTACACATACATTAAAGAGTTTTACTAGCATGGACACAGCACTTTAGTCTCTATACTTCCTGTTTTGGCTTTGTCAAACCCAAATCCTCTGCAGGCTCCTGAATTTCAGCACAAGGGCATCCCTGATATTCAGGGATGGAGGGCATCCCTCCACCCTGCTCAGTTCACTNTACCATATTTCATAATGTTAACGCCCACAAGGTCTAGAATGGCGTGTTTTTCCTAACTCTAATCCTGATATTTAGTTTCTGTTTTCACTTCCTCTTCTGCCCTGTAGAATGCTGCTCTCAGAACCAAACCCTACAGCCTTTATTGCAATTCTAATATTCCACACTACAGAGTGGTAAAGAAACAGTCTTAATGGAGCTTGTCCACATGAAGTTTATCCAGTACAAGGACAGTCCTCTCGCCAGGCTCAGCAGGTGTTTCTGCACCAGGAGTTATTTGCCTTCTGTTTTTCCAAGGTGGCAATCCCTCTGCCAATCTTTCCACCACTGCACTTTACTGTTTTGGATCTTGAGGATATTTTAGATTTCCATAGCCCCTTTTGGGGGCCTACCAGGTAATTCAGTGGTTAACGAATCTGTCTGCACTGGGTCAAGAAAACTCCCTTGGAGAAGGAAACGGCAACCCACTCCAGTGTTCTTGCCTGGAGAATCCCACGGACAGAGGTGAGCTACAATCCATAAGGTTGCAAATAGTTCGACAGGACTGAAGTGCATGACCACAGAGTCCATATTAAAAGAAATATTCAGTAGTCCCCCACTCCAACATGAAACGCTAGTATCAGTACTCTTTTATTCCCCCAGTTCTAGATACAGTGCTAGACATTGTTCATGATTTAGCTAAGCATAATAGTCAAATACAAAAATGTCCTGAATTTGAGGAAGGATGGAGGAAGCTACAGAAGGGATGGGGGCTGACTCTTTTTAAAACATTTTTTGGCTTTATTTCTGATTTTTAAAAAACTGTATTTATTTATTTGGCTCTATTGTATCTTCATTGCTGCCCATGGGCTTATCTAGTTGCAGCGAGTGGAAACCACTCTCTAGTTACAGTGAGCGGTCTGCTCATTGCAGTGGCTTCTCCTGTTGTGTGCACTGGCTCCAGGGCGTGTGGGCTTCAGCAGCTGGAGCTCAGGTGTTTAATTGCTCCATGGCATGCAGGATCTTTCTGGACCAGGGACCCAACCCATGTCCTACGCATTGGTAGGCAAATTCTTAACCACTAGACCACCACCAAGTCTGAAAGAACTACTCTTAAGAAGTACACATACATTAAAGAGTTTTACTAGCACGGACACAGCACTTTAGTCTCTATACTTCCTGTTTTGGCTTTGTCAAACCCAAATCCTCTGCAGGCTCCCGAATTTCAGCACAAGGGCATCCCTGATATTCAGACTTCTCTGCTCAGTTCACTAAGCAAGTCCTGTTTTCCTACACAGTGTTCCCCACAGTGGATTCTGAGGGACAGTCACAGTCCCATGAGATGCTGTTCAACAAAATGTTTCAGTGATCCAGAAACTAGGGGGAAACCTGAAAGCCCCCGCCCCACTCTCTCAGAGATTCACACTGCCTGCCAGCATTATAAGGACTCTGCCAAGCGCTACTGAAAAGGACCCTGCTTAAAATGTGTTTAACAATTTCCTAGGACTATTTGAATACAGAACCCTTGTACGGAGCAACAACCAGGGAGAAGGATGTAAGAAAGAGGCTCTGTCCTTCAGGTAAAAGGGCTCGCGTGCCTCAGCAGGGCAGCCCTCGCCACACTCTCCCCGCTCTGCCTCCATCTCTGCCTTGAACTTTGCACCTCACCCTTCAGCTGTGCTGGATGGCATCCTCTGACCACAGCAGCAGCTGGACTCCACTGCCTATGTATTTTCTATGTGAAATGCTGGTGCCCCCACCCTGTGTGGGCCCCTCCAAATGAAAGGCTGCCCTCACCTGGCTTATGGGATGCCCTTTGCTCTCCTGGAAAAGCTCCAGAGCAAGACCACCCATGTTTGAATCCTGGCCCTGGCATGTAAGTGCTGTGTGATGGAGGCAGGCCACTCGACAGCTTTGTCCCTTCATGTCTTTACCTACAAAGAGAGAGTCAAACACAGTACCTACCTCTTGGGGTTTCACTGAAGATCGAATTATTGATCCACGTGAAGAGCTAAGAGCAGCACCTGGCACACAGTCTCCCTCAGTGAGCGTCAGGAGTGCTGTAATCTTCCTCGTGCACGTCTCTGCCGTTCCATTACTGTACCATCACCGTACCATCATCATCACCTTGTGTGATGATTATCTCTTAATACTTGCATATTTACCATTCAAAGTATATTCAGCTTGAACATGAGGGCTGTAGATTATTCATTTTTTCCATTCTTAGTGCCCGAAATGGGCTTCCCAGATGGCGTTAGTAGTAAAAATTCACCTTTGATCACTGGGTCAGGATATTCCTCTGGAGGAGGAAATGACAACCCACTCTAGTATTCTTGGCCGGGAAATCCCATGGACAGAGGAGCCTGGTGGACTGTAGCCCATGGGGTCTCAAAGGGTCAGACACAACTGAGTGAGTGAGCACAGACATACAGTGTCTAGCACATAATAGGAATTCAGTAAAGACTGAATCATGGATTTATCCAATAACAATTATTCAGACTTAATGAAATATATTACACCTATAGTCCAGGTAAACTTAAAATATCTCGTGATTCCAGAATATGATGCCATTATATTATTGTAATATAATATAATAGTAATGCTAATTACTATTTGGGACTAATTACTGAGTAGGACATGCTCAGTCCATGAGCCTCTGCTTTAGAACGTTAGTGCAGTTATGAGGAAGCCGATGTTGTCTTTACAAATTGCTGGAGGAGATAAAAAAATGTATGAGACAATTTCTCTGGTCTCTTTCATCTTAAAAAATCTGTGGTCTTATGATTGATGAGCCAACTCAGAACAGATTAGAAAACTGGAGTACGGTCAGTGTCATTTTGTAGATGTCCTTCAACTTCATGATTAGACAGTAGCAGTGATTATTGCCTTTTACTTATTTGATTCTTTTAATTGTAAGAAATAATGTTGTAAAAGAAAAAAGAGCAAGTAATAAATACATGTTTTTTGTCCTTTGCCATTCTTTGGGCTTCAAACATTTTTTGTGTCTTTAAAAAAGTATTATATCGAATTGTTTTTCAGTTGTCATTTATTTATTCAATTTTTTCAACTTTATAGAGACCTAATTGACAAATAAAATTGCATATATTTAAGGTGTAGAATATGATGATTTTACATATGTATTCTTTGTGAAATGGTGACCACAATCAGGTTAATTAACACATATATCAACTCTCACAGTTAACACTTGTGTGTGTGTGGTGAGAATGGTTAAAGTAGACTCTTAGAAAATTTCAAGTACATGACACCTTGTTTTTAACTATAGTCACTATGTTTTCTTTTTTTTTTTTTAATTAGATCCTCAAAGCTTTTTTTCTTATACCTGAAGTCTTGTACCCTTTGACTAGCATCAGCCCATCTTCCTCAAACTCCAGCCACTGGTAATAATCATCACTTACTCTGTTTCTATGAGACTGACTTTTTTTCTAGATTTCACATATATGTGAAATTATATAGTATATATCTTTCTCTGGCTATCTTCACTTAGCATAATGCCCTCCGGTTTCATCCATGTTGTTGCAAATGACAGGATTCCCTTCTTTCTTACAGCCAGATAATATTCCATCTTCTTTATCTGTTCATCCATCAATAGACATCGAGGCAGTTTCCATTGTTCATTGTCTTGATTTAAATTCAGATAAGAACAGCTAGCTTTCCTTTGCTCTTTTATTTCTCTTCTTAACATAACCTCCTAATTCAGTGAGTCACAGAACTCAACATGATATTCTACCTTGATCTTCTGCTGCACTCGTAGATGTCAGTACTGAAAACCCATGAATCTGATGCAAGAGAGGGTGTGACATTGTGCTCTCAGCTTTTGTCTCAATATCTGCCTGTCTCCAAAGCCCCTCAGTGTTCCCTAAGTCCCCCTACACCCCAGCCCTTGCTTCATATTCAGCCCAGCTTACCAGGCCACCATCTTCCTCCTAACCTGTTTTTTCTTGCATTATATACCAGTTCTTGTTCAGCTTCTTCACATCAAAAGCATCAGGCTTTGCAAAAACTCCCTCTGGGGAGCCAACAGGATTGACAACCTGTATGGATTCCTCGTAAATAGTGTGGTGACCTTGGGCTCCCCAGCCTTGCTTAACAATCTCATGAAATGATGACATGTCCCATCTCATAGTTTTATTTTGAGAGTGAAGTAAGGTAAATGTGTACCCACTGGCATGGGTGAGCCAATCAGTAATCTTTGGTTCCTTCCTGCCCTTTCAGGAAATCTTTTTCTTTTGTGGGGAAAAAAAAAAAACAAAAACCCAAAATGTATCATAACTAGAAGCAAATGAAAGTGTTAGTGTTAGTTGCTCAGTAATGTCTGACTCTAAGACCCCATGGACTATAGTCCATCTGACTCCTCTGTCCATGGAATTCTCCAGGCAAGAGTACTGCAGTAGGCAGCCAGTCCCTTCTCCAGGAATCTTCCTGACCCAGGAGTTAAACCCCTATGTCTCGTATTGCAGGCAGATTCTTTACCACTGGGCCACTAAGTCTCCCCAAAAAGCAAGGTAGGTTTGAAGCCTGAGAATGCCCATGATTCTACGGCTGCATCCTGATAGAGGCAGTGGGCTCCTGTCTTCCCTCGTCCTCTAATTCACCTTCTATCCATGTTCCTTTCCTCTGTAATGGAAAGGGTCTTTGAGGCTCGCTCTAAGTGTACTTACTTTCATGCTCAAAAGCTACAAATGCTGTCATTGGCACCTAATCAAAACATGCTATCGCTGACTTTGGAAACCCTCCTTGCGCCCTGCAGGTCCTCTGTATTGTCAGCAAAAGGCCCTGCTCATGATTCTCTGAGCATGGCCGCCAGGTCCCCCTCTGCTCTACCAGGACTGTGCCCAAAGTAGATGGTATGGTGCACTTCCTCCTGGTGGTAAGAAAAACGTGCCTGCTCTCAGGTCCTGTGACTTGTCAGACGGATGGCAGCTACTTTCGCCATAGTTTCAATGATTCTTGACAGTTCTGAGTAGTTCAGGATTGAGTAGTTCCTAAATCTCATCTAGGCCATCCACACTTCATCTTATTGATGACAACACTGATGTTCAGACCTTTAAAGCTTTGAAGACTGTTTCCCTCACCTAAACCCCAAAGCGTTTTTAGGACACCCTCTAAATAACTAAAGAGACTTGTGCACATTTCTTAGCTCATCGTATGGACTGACTTGTATCCCACCAAAATTCAATCGTTGGAGCCCTAATCCCCAGTGTGACTGTACTTGGAAATGAGGTCCTGAAGAATCCACCTGTCAAGCAAGAGACTCAGGTTCGGGTCCCCTGAGTCAGGAAGGTCCTCAGAGAAGGAAATGGCTACCCACTCCAGTATTCTTCCTGGGAAATCCAATGGACAGAGGAGCCTTCTGGGCTACAGTTCATGGTGTCAAAAAGAGTCAGACAGGACTTGGTGACTAAAGATAAACAGCAACAAACAGGTCGTTAAGGTTAAATGAGGTCATCAGGGTGGAGTCTTAATCCAATAGGATTGGTGTCCACATAAGAAGAGGAAAAGACTCCAACAGCAGGCACATAGAGGCAGGACAGTGTGAGGGTCCAGTGAGAAGGCAAGCATCTGAAAGTCAAGGAGATATTTCTCGAAGTCAACTTTGCTGATGCCTTATTTTAGACTTCAAGCCTGAAGAACTCTAAGAGAATAAGTTCCTCTTGTCTAAGCCATTCAATATGATTTTTTATGACATACCAACAGACTAATACAACTCCCTTATAAAATTAAATGCTTCTTAATTATATAGACTTTGAGTCTCCCAGAGTTCCTGGGGGAGGGAGCTAATAAATATTTGTGTAATAATAGAATTTTATCAGTGATGACTATTTCATACATGCATACACACATAGACTTCCATATCACCAGTAAG
The DNA here is from genome assembly GCA_006410735.1 of Raphicerus campestris. Lineage (NCBI taxonomy): Eukaryota > Metazoa > Chordata > Mammalia > Artiodactyla > Bovidae > Raphicerus > Raphicerus campestris. The sequence continues at coordinate 2,168,979 of SJYW01008672.1, forward strand.
TCATATTTTTTATCTTTTCTTAAATGATAAATATTCAGTTCAGTTCAGTTCAGTCACTCAGTCGTGTCCGACTCTTTGCGACCCCATGAATCGCAGCACACCAGGCCTCCCTGTCCATCACCAACTCCCGGAGTTCACTCAGACTCGCATCCATCGAGTCCATGATGCCATCCAGCCATCTCATCCTCGGTCGTCCCCTTCTCCTCCTGCCCCCAATCCCTCCCAGCATCAAAGTTTTTTCCAATGAGTCAACTCTTCGCATGAGGTGGCCAAAGTACTGAAGCTTCAGCTTTAGCATCAGTCCTTCCAAAGAAATCCCAGGGTTGATATTGCTTATTTATAATCACTTTACTTGGAAACAAATTATCCTTTAAATTAGAAATGCATATCATTCAGGGCTTCCTAGGTGACTTAATGGCAAAGAATCCACCTGTCAATGCAAGAGACATAAGAGACTCAAATTTGATCTCTGGGTTGGGAAGGAAATGGCAACCCATTACAGTATTCTTGCCTGGAGAATCCCACAGACAGAGGATCCTGGCGAGCTACAGTCCAGAGAGTCGCAAAGAGTCAGACACAACTGTGAAACTGAGCATGCATTTTGTATATCTTTCAGAATATGAATATCAGTATTTCTAGGTGAATTTCACCTCCATTTATGCTTTATAAGTAGGTGTAGGTGTCCCCACAGAGTGCCACATTTGTCCAGATAATGAATAAATATTATTTGACTATAAATATAAATATATATAAGCCTTTTTGAAATCAGTCTCATTGTGGAGTTATTTGTTCCATCAAGTCTTCTTTCCACACTGTTGCTGCTAAGTTGCTTCAGTCATGTCCGAGTCTTTGTGACCCCAAAGACGGCAGCCCACCAGGCTCCCCTGTCCCTGGGATTCTCCAGGCAAGAACACTGGAGCGGGTTGCCATTGCCTTCTCTGCTTCTTTCCATGACAAGAAGTAAAAAGCTGGTACAGTTTCAAATTGGGCAGATAGACACAATTTGTCATAGATTAAAATGTATTTATATTATTGCCAAATGGATTATCATTGATGCAGAAATGATTGAGTAAAGTAATTTAGAAATAGTCTGGCTATTAAAATACATCTGAAAACTTTGTGACCTATTGTTTTATTCATTAAAAAAATCACATGTAAATGAACGAAATAAATCAGAAATTTTAAAAGGAAGTAAATATTCTCAGCTAAGTCCACCACTCTTTAGCTATCAGTCACTGAAACGTTTTTTACTACATTCACTGCTAAGATCATATTTATTTTCTAAGCGAATAGGGTTATAGGGCATGTGGTCAGTTTTAGGATCTGAAATACCAGGACCAATAGCATGTGCAACATGCTAAGATTTTCTGCATTCTTTGCTAACTACCCCCTACACCCTGTTCACAAAGGCATGGTCTGCAGCTATTCTAGTGTTTTCATTGATGTCAGGTATTTGTGGGGAAGGATATTCACATTTTATTTAGTAACTATCATAAGTAAACAGTTTTCTATGGTAAGCAGACATGATAATGATCAAATTGAACTAGTTTTTCAATAGTAAGAAACTCAAGCATCCTTACTATCTCAACCAACTCCTTACCAAAGAATTTAAGGTAATATTTTAAAAACAGTTGTGTCTTTTTTATATGCACTGTGCCCTTTCTCAATGTTATAAAATATCCCCATGTTGACTCACTGTACATTGATTTTAATAGGCATTCTTTACAGAGCAATATGAATATCATTGGAAACTGTATAATACAATTTTCTACCCCTGAAATGCTATAGAAAACTGCACATTTTATACTGACACGTGCCCCATCAATAATAGAGTTTTTATATCTTATTTGTAGTTATTGATCTCAACAGTGTAATGAAAAATTGATTGCGACAAAGTGCACAATTTCTTAAGTATAAATTTTAATGTCAAATTATTTTTATCTATGCTTCCCAATTATACATGAAACATACATTTATATGTTTGCTTCCACAAAACTCAACAGCAATAAATTTGATATGACAAGAATTCTACTGAGTCAGTAGAAATCAAGTTTCTCTTACTAAAATCTGATTCTAAAATTAAATACCCTAGTTTCATTTCTTCATTATAAAAAGAGTTAGTGTCTTGATATATAGAATCACATTCCTATGCAATTTAAAAATTTGAAATGAGGTATTAAATCTTCTGGGGATATGAGCACACACACGCACGTGCTCAGACACATACACAGAAAAATATGCACTAGAAAACCATGCACTCATTTGGTAATCCACATGACACCATAAATGAGGTGCCTGCTCTTTGTGATCTCTTGAGACCTTATTATTTTAGAGAAAACATTCTGCTAGGAAGATGTATAGGTAAGACAAAAAGTAAGAGAAGCGATGATGCGTCTTCTCAGTGATGATCCCCAAGTCCAGAGTCACAGATGTGGAATGAGTTAGTTCAAAATCCACGAATCTAAACAAAATCAACAAAGTTTCTACCCTTAGTGAATAATACCTGTATTGGTCTCCAGAAAGCAAAGGGTCTAGAGAATGAGAAAAACTCATTTCCTACATTAATTCATCCCTTTTATGCTATTTTAAATTAAAACTATTGTTTAGAAAGTTGTCAGTTTTTTCCTGATATATGTGCATATTAAAACATGTGTTGCTTAATGATTGACCTCCCTGGTGGGCCACTGATTAAGACTTTACCTTACAATGTATGGGGTGCAGATTTGATCCCTGGTCAGAGAATTAAGATCTCAATCCACCTCGTGGCCAAAAATCCAAAACATAAGATAGAAGCAATACTGTAACAAATTCAATAAAAAATTTTTAAATGGTCCAGGTCAAAAAAAAAGTATTTAAAAATGCATTACTTAATGAAATGCATTAATACAAAAGAAAATACAGAACTTATATATTCTGACAAACAGTTTTCTAGCACTTATGTCTAAGTGTGTGTTCTTGTGTCCTGGAAAGTAATCACTCTCTCACATATTCACTGATAACTCATTTGAGAAATAATTTTGCCCTTTCAACCTTTTCCAAAAAGCATTTGTGTTTGTACTCAGTTGCTCACTTATGTCCAGATCTTTTTGACCCCAAGGACTGTTGCCTGCCAGGCCCCTTTGTCCATGGAATTCAGGCAAGAATACTGGAGCGAATTGCCATTTCTTCCTCCGTGGGAATCTTCACAACCCAGGGATCAAACCTGCATCTCCGGTGCCTCCTGCATTGCAGGTGGAATTTTTTTACCTGCTAAGCCATCAGGGAAGCCCTCTGAAGAGGGTACTTATCAGGATAGTTCTTGGCAAGAGGCTTGGAGAACTATAGGATTCTCTCAATTTTTTAAAACAGATTTATTGAGATCTAACTCACATATCATAAAATACAACTATTTAGATTGTCCAAGTTCATGCTTTTTAGTATATTCACAGGATTGTGTACCTATCTCCATAATCTAGTTCTACTCTTTTTACAGGAGTTTAATTTTTGATGATGGACCATTTTTTTTAAGTCTTTATTGAATTTGTTAAAGTACTGCTTCTATCTTATGTTTCAGATTTTTGGGCAAATGACATGTGGGATCTTACCTCCGAGGCAGCCAGGGATCCAACCCACACCCCTTACACTGGGACTCCCCAGCCGGGGATCAAACCCACACCCCCTGCACTGGGACTCCCCAGCCGGGAATTGAACCCACACGCCTTGCACTGGAGGGCAAATTCTTAACCACTGGACAGCTAGGGAAGTTCCACCATAGTCTAATTTTAAAACATTTTCATCTTTCTTAAAAGAAACCCTATATCCATAACCGATCTCTCCCTCTTCTTCCCTCTGAACTGTTAAACTGCTTTTCTGTCTTTCTGCTTCTATGAATTTGCCTATTCCTGACATTCATATATAGGGCAAAGTATTACTATTAAATGTTTGATACTTTTCATTTGAGTTCTTTCATTAGCCTCATATTTTTAAGATTCATCCACGTTATCCCTCATTACACCACGTGGCACTAGTGGTAAAGAACCTGCCTGCCAATGCAGGGGACAGAGGGGACGCGGGTTTGATCTCTGGATCAGGAAGATCCCCCTAGAGTAGGAAATGGCAACCCATTCCAGTGTTCTTGCCTGTAAAAGACAGAGGAGTCTGGAGTCCATGGGGTCACAAAGAGTCAGACGTGACTGAGTGTCTGAGTATGCACACACACCACATTATAGCATGTATCAATACTGAGTTCTTTCCTATGTAAGAATATTACTCCTTTTGCTTCTCTGTTTACCAGCTGATGGACATTTGGGCTGTTTTCACATCTTAGCTGTTAGCAATAATACTGCTATGAGCATTAACATCTGTATTTATGAGGATATAATTTCCACCTCTTCTGGATACTTATCTCTGAATGGAATCACCGGGTCACATAAAAGTGGTGGTCACTCAGTTGTGTCCACCTCTTTGAGACCCAGTGGACTGGAGACTGCCAGGCTCCTCTGTCCATTGGATTCTCCAGGCAAGAACACTGGGGTTGGTAACCGTTCTCTTCTCCAGCAGATCTTCCTGATCCAGGAATCAAACTGGGGTCTCCTGCACTGCAGGCAGATTCTTTAAAGCTGAGCTACCGTGGAAGCCCCTGGGTCACATGGTGATTCTATATTTAACTTTTTGAGAACTTACAGTTTTTCAAGTTGCTGTATTCTTTTATACCTCCATCAGAAAATTATGAGAGTTCTAACTTCTCTGCATTCCTGACAACTGTTGTTATTGTCTTTATTTTTTGACAGTAGCCAGCCTGAAGCTGTATAGTGTGTTTCTGATTTGCATTCCTCATTATATCCTTTGCAGCCAAAGATGGAAAAGCTCTATACAGTCAACAAAAACAAGACCAGGAGCTGACTGTGGCTCAGATCATGAACTCCTTATTGCCAAATTCAGACTTATATTGAAGAAAGTGGGGAAAGCTACTAGGTCATTCAGGTATAACCTAGATCAAATCCCGTATGACTATACACTGGAAGTGAGAAATAGATTTAAGGGACTAGATCCGATAGACAGAGTGCCTGATGAAATATGGATGGAGGTTTGTGACATTGTACAGGAGACAGGGAGTAAGACCATCCCCAAGAAAGAGAAATGCAAAACAGCAAAATGGCTGTCTGAAGAGACCTTACAAATAGCTGTGAAAAGAAGAGAAGCGAAAAGCAAAGGAGGAAAGGAAAGATACTTCCATTTAAAAGCAGAGTTCCAAAGAATAGCAGGAAGAGATAAGAAAGCCTTCCGAGTGGTCAATGTAAAGAAATAGAAGGAAACAACAGAATGGGAAAGACTAGAGATCTCTTCAAGAAAATTAGAGATACCAAAAGAACATTTCATGCAAAGATGGGCTCAATAAAGGACAGAAATGGTATGGACCTAACAGAAGGAGAAGATATTAAGAAGAGGTGGCAAGAATACTCAGAAGAACT
>SJYW01008672.1:2199427-2213645 GCA_006410735.1 Raphicerus campestris
TTTTTTTTTTCCTTAAAAAAAATTTTATTGGAGTGTATCTGCTTTACAATGTTGTGTTAATTTCCTCTGTACCACATGTGGAGAAAAGGGAACACTCCTGCACTGTTGGTGGGAATGGAAAGTGATACAGCCATTATGGAGAACAGTAAGGAGGTTCCTTAAAAAGCTAAAATTAGAACTGTCATATGACCCAGCAGTCCCATCCTGGACATAAACTGGAGAAAACTCTGATTCCAAAAGACACATGCACCCCAGTGTTCATAGCAGCACTATTTACAACAGCAGACATGGAAGAAACCTAAATGTCCATCAAGAGATGAATGGATTAAGAAGATGTGATACATGTATACAATGGAACATAACTCAGCCATAAAAAAGGAACAAAACTGTGCTGTTTGCATAGACATGGATGAACCTAAAGAATGTCATACAGAGTGAAGTAAGTCAGAAGGAGAAAAATAAACACCCTATGTTGCATATATGTGGAATCTAGAAAAATGGTACCATGAACCCATTTGCAAAGCAGAACTAACTTATTTTTGTATACCACTACTATTTTATGGTTTGTTTGTTTTGCAGAGTGGATAATACAGCTGTCAAACTGGCTCCTCCCTACAATGTTCTGCTTTTATTTTCCTTTCATCAATATTATGTAAATCTATGTGAAACAAATATAAAAGGTGTGAAGAACCAAGCTTAACAACCATAAAAATATGTGCTGTATTTGTTTTGTGCCTCACGTTTCTACTCATTTATCTCCCATCCTTTTCTTTCCTGACATATTCAAAAGGAAATCACAGACATCATGTTATCATCACCCCCAACACAGACTTCAGTGTGAATCTGAAAACAAACAAACACTATTTTATTCTATAATGCTTAGGTGACTAGCACATCTAACAAAATAATCTTTCTAAAATATTTTCTAGTGAGACCACTTGAAGAGTTGTCTCAACTCACTTTTAAACAACTTTTAATGAGAATATTATCCCCTTTCTTATGGTTAATTTGTTTTCATCTCACTGACTTGTCAAAGAAATGGAGTCAATTGTACTGCAGAATATGTCACATTCTAGATTTAGCTAATTGCTACTTGATGGTGACCTTTAACTTGTTTCTGTATCCCAGAAATATAAGTGGATTCGAAGTTAGATGCAAAGACTCTATCAGATTAAAGTTCAAATATGTACTAGAAAGAAGAGAAGCATACTCCATGAAAAGTGAAAGTGAAATGGAAAGCTGCTCAGTCATATCCAGTTCTTTGCAACCCCTAAGTACTCCATGGTTGGTGCCAAATACTTCTACTGCATCCACCAGTTGTAGCCCTATGGTGCCTGATTATGTCATGCTTAGTGAGGTCAGATATATCATTTATTTAAGAAGTATACAATCCAGTGTTTTTATATATGTAACACAGTTAATATACTATTTCTAAATACAATGTTATTTAATAAATATACAATCTGGTGTATATCCTCCTCTATGAAGGCTGTAGCATCCTGCATGTTCACTTCTAATGTAGGCATAACAATCATTCTTCTCTGTCTTGTCATTGGTGTAGGTTCTCAACTTTCTGATGGCAGTATAGTTATGTCTCTTTCGTTATTGTTGATTGCACATTCACAGGTCAAGGGTCATTTGTATTACATGTGTGGCTCTTATATACAGCTGAATAAGAAAGACTCATAGCTCTATTTTTGTGTTTTGCAGACCAAATAAAATCAACCCTTGGGATACAATTTTTCTTTTTCAAATGGTTTTTTGGTAGCATTTCTTTAAAAATTTTTAGAAAAATCGTTAACCCTGCCTGTGTAGCATGTGGGATCTTAATTCCCCAAACAGGGATTGAAACCTCACTCCCTACACAGGGAGCACAGAGTCTTAACCACTGAACTGCCAGGGAATTATTGTTTTGAAATACTATAGACTCAGCCACATGGTATTTCCTTAAGCACAAAGATTTTAGAGTCCAAAGTATATATGTTGCAAAGCTTAAAGAGTCTTAGAATGGCTTTTCTTAGTACATATAGCTAAGAGACAAAACTGAAGTTCTGTTTTCCATAGCAGGCAATGGCAGAGGGTAAAATTTCCCATTAATTGAAAGAGACTTCTAGGTCAGAAGGAGACAAAACAACAATAAATACAGTCCTTGGCACGTAGTAAAATAATCATTAAATGCAGTTTCCATCCTCTAGCTATCTGGGAAGTTGGATGTTCAGAATATTAACAAAAATGACACGCTCGTTGCTTCTGTAACTTGGGGTATTATGTAGCCGTGATGTAAATGAGCTTCATCATTAATAGAATGGATAGGAAATATTTAAGAAGTTGAGATGTTATAGCTTGATCATCATCAACAATGAAAACAGTACTGGAGTTAAGTAGCACTAAAGGCTGGAGGAGGAAGGGAAAGGAAAAAAAATGGAGAGGAAGAAGGAAATAGAACATATAAAGAAGATTTTAAGCTATCATCCTGCACATATGATACAGAATTGTGTATCATTTGAAAGAATAACTGGCGCCCAGTAATTTTGGGCCACTAGTGTGTTCTTATTCACAATAATATGACTGTTACAATAATCTAAATATAGTGGCAGAAATCACCAAGCATGAAAAACTGAATAGCTAGTCACCCCAAGATAGAGTAGCCCCAACTCCCCACAGTCTTCCTTCTCAGAACTCCAAAATACTGGGGATAACACAGCAGATCAGCAAAGGAAGGCTCTGCAAGGTGGAAAGAGGAAGATGGATGGTATAGGGCCAATTAGACTTGAGGAACGACATGCTACAGGCTTCCTGGGTGTCTTTATTGCTCTCATACATCCTGGACATGGCAGTGTTGGAGCCACCAACCAAAACTGCCAGTAGGCATTAACAAAAAGATGGTTCAGGAGAAGCCTGCTCCCCTAGTGGGAGAACAGGGAGAGAGTGGGCTAAGGACATGCAAACTTTCGACGATACTTTTCCTCTATCTCAAACACCGATGGAAGGCCTGCAGCCCAGTCCATCCACCCAGGTGATGCTCTGAAGTTGGCTGAGTCTAGTTGTAAGGTACTTGATCCATGTGATTTCACTCGCTACAGCATGTTGTCTACTAATTATGTATGCACTCAGTGGTGTCCGACTCTGACTCTTTGCGGCCCCATGGATATACAGCCTGTCAGGCTCTTCTGTTCATGGGATTCTCCAGGCAAGAATACTGGAGTAGGTTGTCATTCCCTTCTCTAGGGGATCTTCCCCAGGAATCGAACCTGGGTCTCCTGCATTGCAGGCAGATTGTTTGCCATCTGAGCCACCAGGGAAGCCAGAGAGTAGGTAGAGTGTTCTTATTCAAGGTAAGACTTACAAAGAACAGAATGCAAACCTATCTCCAGGAGGTTCATGATAGAAAGAGAGACGATCATGAGGCTGGAAACCTCAGAAAATCAAGATGTGAGCTGCAGAGGCCTGAAGAACACATGGTCTCTGGTGAAGGCCAAATGTATAAAGTGACTTTTGCGCATAACTTGCTGACTCAGTCTGATTCCTGGTTGATAGAAGGGTCAAGGAGTCTAATCAAATTTGTGCTCTTCTATTATACACTCAGAGGGGCATATTCCCTCTGCTGGCATTTGAAATCCATATGCAAGCACACCATCAGCAAAACCCCTTGTCATCTGTCTGTCCCTTTCTTCAGCCTTTGCCCCTAACTGCCATCTAGGTGGTTTTCCTTCTTCTTCTTCCTTTTTTTTTAATGTACAGATCTACTGATGGGGGTTGAAAGGGACACTCTGATTATTGTGAGAAACTGTACCCAGCCTCCATTTGCACTTGGAAATCACAAAGGGGAGTAAAAAAGTGATGCCTGCAGAATCCAGATGTTGATGCATTCGAGGACCTGGAATGCCCTTCCGTCCTTCAAAAACATCCCACGTCCAACCCGCCATCAAAATGAAGCCTGTACAGCAGTCATGAGGTCGACAGTAAATCTGAATTACTACAGCACTGAGAAGGCCAAGATTCAGTGGCATTACATGATCTTCACTGAAATATAGAATATGTCTCAAAATCAGTTTCATATTTGCCTGGGATCAAAATTCTCTTAAAAAAAAAATAAAAGCTCTAGTTTGTAACAAATATGTTTGTTTTTCTTGCCTACTAATTCCCAGTTTAGAGGATAAGTTAATATTCTGTAAGTAAAGGACTAATACCTTTCTTTGGCAATGCCTCTCTTTCATTTTCTCTCTCTCTCTCTCTCTCTCTCTCTTTTTTTTTTTTGACCCATCTGGTTTGTCAGAAAAGTCTCCTACCTCTGATATTTATACAATATCATGCAAATGTCAAAATCTGAATGTCATCTTCAAAGGCCCTTTTTATGTCAGGCAACCCCTTTATAGGGAAAAAATAAACAATTTTATGTATGCATGCTTGATGCCAGTCCAATTAATAAAAGCCTTTTTTGCTATGCTTGGCTACAAGCAAGTTTCTCTTTTGAAAATGAACAGAGGGAGAATGAGATAAAAGGTCTGTATTGTTTCCTTGCAAATTTTACAGTTTCATTTTTAATTTGTGTTTGCATGTGAGGCTCTTGGTACAGATGGTGTGATAGTCCACAGTATGTTCTGAGAACCTGAAATGATAACAAAGATATGCAAATTGAGAGGGTGCTTTGGACGAAAGCCAAGATATCCAATTTCACAATAGCTGAAAACAAATTGATGTACCCAGCAAACTACTCTGAGTAGCACTAGGAAATGTAACCGTGCCAAAGCAAATTATATTAATGACCTTAGCGGTTGTTGAGTTCTATTGGCCAGCTTAGCGTTGGTTACATTTGTCTGCATTGGCACTTCGTTTACTGTTCAAATCAACTTTTCTGGAAAAAAAAAAAAAACCTTAATGAAAAATCAGTCTTGATAATTGCAAAAAATATTATATAATGAATGGTTTTTGCACTTGAGGAATGTTTTGTGATATTTAGTATTTCAAAAAATAAAAAATGCAAATGCCTAAAATGGATGGAAAAATGCAGAAATTAATTATTTTAGGAAAAGAGTATTTTTTTAAATTGCAGAGCAAATATAATAGTTCATAAAATAAGGTCTAACAAACAGTAATATTTGCATTACATCAATGGGAAGTTTGGTTAAAATGACTCAGACAGAGTGATTTTCAAGAATTTTCCTTATATCAAGACAGATTTTTAACAGATAATTTGTTAAGTTCTGTGGTTCAGGATGTCAGATGAATTATTTCAGAAGAAAGGAACAAAGGAAGAAAGTAAATAAGGAAAAAGAAAAGAAAAAAATCTATGTAAATATGGAAATATGATTATAAAGTCTAATTTATAACACATGCACTTTATTCAATTATATGTACAATTACTTGGCATCATTTTGTACTTGAACTAAAAAAATTGATTGGAAAGCTCTATTTCAAATTTATTTTTCTGTCCTAGATGATGTTGGCAGCTTGCTTAATAATTGTGGAAATCTAACGTTCTGGAGTAAAAATGATGCAAATGAGAATGATTTTTTAAATCTTAAATCAGACTAAAAATATCCTTCAAGACTGAATAAAGATGCTGACTAAATTTAGATATTTTCTATTACAGATTTATTTTTTTTAAAGCAAATGTTTTACAAACTGAGGCCAAATTACAAGATTTTTTTTTTCTTGGATAATTACTCTGACCTTCTATTAAAATTGAAAAAGAGATAAATACAAACATAATTGTCAGGGCTGCAATTCAACTTTCAAAATCAAGAAAATGTTCCTACAAGCGATCTGCAACTGTGTCGAATTTTTCATTGTTCCTGCTTTTGCAAAATAATTCAGACCTAAACGGTTGACAACTCCAGCCCTTAAAAGCCCAGGGTTTCTTGAAAATTGAAGGCACACTTGTTGCTCAGAAATTAGTCGGCTGGATTTGAGAGCCTTGCAAGAGATTATGAAAATATTGTGAATTTTAACTGTGAGAAGGAAAAAGGTGAGATGACATCGCTGACAGCCAGACTCTGTGTTTCTTCTCACTTCATAATATTTTTTAGGCAAAAAGTATTTTTGAAAGGACATTGTCCTCCTATAAGAAAGCAGCATGTATTTCACAACAGGACAGATAATAATTGAAGAAGGCGCAGGCAAATGCAATTCCTGAAAGAACAGGCCATTTATTTGAATGAAATATTTATTCACAACTTAGAAACCCGCTCTTCATTTCAGAATATTATTATTTTTGTCCCAGAATTCCGACATATCCTGTGTTTTTTAATATATTTTTTTACCAGATGATTTCTGATTTGAAAATTTCAACAACAGAAATGACAGGAAATGGAGATTCCTTTTCTTCAACAAACAGGCAAATGCGAACAGTGCTCTCTTTCTCCATGCACACGGTATGCCTATTGATATAGTTCAAGGTCAACTCAGTCTTGGCAAACAGTGCCAGTCTGAAAATTTAAAGTTTGATTGCCTAGGGACTTCCCTGGTAGTCCAGTGGTTAAGATTTCACCTTCCTGTGCAGGGATGTGGGCTTTATTCCTGGTCAGGAAGCTAGGATCTCCCATGCTTCTCAGCCAAAAAAAAAAAAAAAAGAGTAAAACAGAAGCAATATTGTAACAAATTTAATAAGGACTTTAAAAAATTAGAAAAAAAATGCAGTTACATAAAGTGCAACAGGTTCACACGTTATCAAGAGTTATGTGAATAGCGGCTGTGTAGGATATCTTACTGCTGGATGTTGGAGGTGGGATAGGTAATTAGATAGTGTATCTGAAACGAAAACAAAAACAGAAAAAAGAAAAAGCCTCTTCTCATCACAAGAGTAGCTCTGCAGAGAAGTGCACTTGATGTACGTGAGACAAACGGGCAACAAAGCCTGTTTCTGTAACAAATAACAGCTTCTATTATCTCTTTAACCTACGAAATGCCAAAATATAGGGTTTCAGATAAGCCCCCAAGTGACCCCCAGTTTAGGGGGGAAAATGTACTAAAAGGAAGATTCTGAAGCTGTCCATCAACTTTTAAGACACACGTGAATCCTGAGCACTGAGGCAATGCGCTCTCTGTCTTCATGCATAATACATACCAAATAGGTGAAGGAGGATGTAAACTGAATCTTAATTGGTTATAATTGTCATTTCATTTAGTAAAGTATTGTCTGGAGACCAGGATATCAATTAGCACTCTATGGACTCTGTTACTTATGAAAATACACATATAGAGAGTCGGATGTGCTCAGGCAGTAGATACACTTTAATTAAGAAAATAGACAGTGAATTAAAGACCTTTAAATTATCAATCAGTTGCTATCTAGGTAGGTTTTGGAGCATCTACTTGATAAAGTCAAAAATCAGTGTCACCTGATTTAAACGAACTAAGAAAACATGTTTTGCCCATATATATATATATATATATATATATACATTTTTTTTCCCTGGGCATTCCCTTGTTATGCCATAAGAAAAATTTCAACACTAGAAAAAAAAATCCCAGAGATGTCTGATAATGGAGAAAATTTTCTTCTTTAATTTTAAACCTCAATATGTATGCATTGCATGAAAACATAAGAAAACAATATTAAGTCAAGAGTCTCCCATGAAGATCTCTTTCATATGTCCTTCATTTCCTCAGAATTAATGGATGTTGAGGCATCAATAAGGTAGAAAAAAAGATGATTGATGTATTTCGTTTTATTATTAAATTGTTGGTAACCAAGGCAGCTTTTCTTTTTTCCGTGGGGATGAAGAGGGACCTGTCCCTTTTTAACCACTTGCTCTGAGTGACTTTTATACCCAATATCAGTGAGAAGAGAGGGTGAATGTCACCTCTCTTCTCTTCCTCCTCCTGCGAATGCCTACTCCCCCCACTTTGATTGACAGCTACTAATAACCTTCCTACCCTAAGTGCCATGGAGACACTTTATTAGGACAAACAGCCAAGGAAATCTAGGAATGGAGCCAAGTCTGCAGTGAGTTATTATCGGGCTTGTATTTATCTCAGCTTTGTAATTTTTTTCAGTGATATGCAAATCCTGAAATAGATCTTCCTCTGTTGAAGGACAGGTCCCTCTGTTAATTGATCCACTGAGATTCCCTCTACCCTCTTTTAGCTCTCAGCCAGGGAAACGTGCTACATGAAAGGAGCTCAGAGCCGCTCACAGGACACAGAAATTCTCCACGCGCTCCTTCTGCAAGAACTTCCATGTCGAAAATGAATTTCTGCCTCATAAAACAACATGTTCCCTTCTCCATATTATCTGCCCAGCAGATCAAACTGATTTGTTTATTTGTTTATTAGTTTTGGAGGAAATACTCTTTCAAATGATAACGAAATGTGATTTCAGGTGGGATTTACATGTTCTGTTGAAATAGAGTGCACGTATATTGTAAATATATTAAAACGAATTCAGGGAGAATCAACATTTATTTATTTATCTACTTTAGGAGGAGGAAAGAAATGTGGAAAAGGCCAGGAAGGAGAGAAAAGTCTGTTTTCTTCAGAGCCTCTCCTTTGTAAAGTCAAAATACAGGTGTACAACCACACACCTCTCCATTCGAAGAACATTTGGTATTTGTTATTTTGTTTCTCCATAACCACTGGGGAGAGGTGTGTTTATATTTGCATGCGTGTCTCAAGAAGTTTACCAATAAGACATTAATAATAGTGATAAAATAATAGTACTATGTCTACACTTTATCTACATTCCCTTGATAGGTTACCGGGCACCTGGAATGTTTATATGACATGTGAAATCAGTACTGGAATAAAGACAAGTAAAAATGATGAATTAAAGGACTAAATAGTGATTGGTATTCTGTACAGAGTCCATGGCATCAAAGGTGCTGTAAAACTAGAATCAGAAAGACTTGATTTGAAGCTTAATCTCCACACCATGTCCTTCTTTAAAGTATAAAATAAAAGTACATGTGTGGAATTGCTCAGTAAAGTTGCATTTCAAGATAAGACCCCAAAACAATAAAAATTAACCAATGTCATTCTAGGTCGATTTTCCTAAAGTCTGATCAGATAAGTGTGGAAAATAGGCTCCATGTTTGGAAATTCATAGTACACGTTAGCATATTAAATGCCTGGAGAAGTCTGTTAGCAACTATCTGTTCAATCTAGGGTACTCCAAACCAATCTGCCTATGGAACACTCCCAGGTGTTATCTATTAATGTATCCTTAGAGGAATAGAAAGCATATTCTATATATTCAGCACTTTAACATTTAACCATCTTCATTAACATTCAGTTCAGTTCAGTCCAGTCACTCAGTCATGTCCGACTCTTTGCAACCCCATAGACTACAGTACGCCAGGCCTCCCTGTCCATCACCAACTCCCGGAGCTTACCCAAACGCATATCCATAGAGTCGGTGATGCCATCCAATCATCTCATCCTCTGTCATCCCCTCCTCCTCCTGCCTTCAGTCTTTACCAGCAACAGGGTCTGTTCCAATGAGTTGGTTCTTTGCATCAGTGGCCAAAGTATTGGAGTTTCAGCTTCAATTTCATTCCTTCCAATGAACACTCAGGACTGATCTCCTTTAGGATGGACTGGTTGGATCTCCTTGCAGTCCAAGGGACTCTCAAGAGTCTTCTCCAACACCACAGTTCAAAAGCATCAATTCTTCAGTGCTCAGCTTTCTTTATAGTCCAGCTCTCACATCCATATATTAACATAGGAACCTATAAACACATTTTTGATGGGCAGTTGTTTAAGAGCTGTTTTCTCTTCCACACTGAAAGTGCAGATGAGCTAAAAAAAAAAAAAAAAAATCCAGTGAGGTTTCCTTGTTTGTTCAGAACGTATCTTCAGATTCCATCTCTTTATTGTTCAGCCTCTGAGTTGTGTCTGACTCTTTCTGACTCCATGGACTGCAGCACACCGGGCTTCTCTGTCCTCCACTAACTCCCAGAGTTTCCTCAGATTCATGTCCACTGAGTTAGTGACACTGTCTAACCAACTCTTCCTCTGCTTCCCCTTTCTCCTCCTGCTTTCAATCTTTCCCAGCATCAAGTTCTTTTCCAATGACTTGGCCCTTTTCATCAGGTGACCATAGTATTGTAGCTTCAGCTTCAGTACCAGTCCTTCCAATGAATATTTGGGGTAGATTTCCATCTCTCTCTGTATGAATGAATTCCTCTCAGCTGGTCTCTCAAAGTACCACCTCCTAGAGCAGACTTTGTCCGGTGTGTAATGGAGTGATTTTGTCCCCCAGGGAATGTTTGATGATATTTGAAGACATTTTTGTTTGTTGTCTCAGTTTGGAAAGGAGATGGTACTGGTGTGTAGATACCCAGGATACTTGTAAATATCCCACAATGCCCAGGAGAGCTCCCCACTGCAAAGAATTTTGCTATTCAGTCACTAAGTCATGTCCGATTCTTTGCGACCCCATGGACTGTAGCCAGGCCCCACTGCCCTTCACTGTCTCCCGGAATTTGCCCATGTTCATGGCCATCAAGTCAGTGATAGTCACAATTTATGACCATGTTTGAAGGTCAGCTCCATGGTGCTTTCATGATATACCTTTATCTTCAGAATTCTTGCTCTCTCTAGACTGTATATGGCCCCTCCCCTCCACTTAACTGCCGTAGCATCTATGTAACCACCCAAATCCACTAAATTTAGACACTTTGTATCTTAGAAAGGAGGAGTGTCTTTATTTTTGTAAACTTTGTCAGCTACAGTGCCTAGTAGTTAAGAGGGTCTAAAATAAATCTTGTATGAGTAATGAATGGGTGGGCTCACTGTCTCTTTCCTCTAAGCGTTACAGAATTAGAATGTCCCAGGAGCTTATACTTCAGTTGTGTGTTAAATTATGTTTTCTGAACTGTAGTATTTATTATCATGCTGAGAGAAATCTACTGAACATTTGCTTGAAAAGGATGAGTAGCCCTTAAATTAACCTCAGGACAATTACTATATATATTTATTTATAGTTAGCATATTTAAAAGCAGAGATGTTACTTGCGAACAAAGGTCCGTATAGTCAAAGTTATGGTTTTTCCCAGTAGTCATATATGGGTGCGAGAGTCAGACCATAAAGAAGGCTAAGTGCTTAAGAACTGATGCTTTTGAAGCGTGGTGCTAGAGAAGACTCTGAGCATCCTTTGGATGGCAAGGAGATTCAAAACAGTCAATCCTAAAGGAAATCAACCCTGAATATTCATTGAAAGGGCTGATCCTGAAGCTGAAGCTCCCATACTTTGGCCACCTGATGCAAAGAGCAAACTCATTGGAAAAGAACCCGATGCTGGGAAAGATTGAAGGCAGGAAGAGAAAGGGATGACAGAGGACGAGATGGTTGGATGGCATCACCGACTCAATAGACGTGAGTTTGAGCAAACTCTGGGAGATGAAGAAGGATAGGAAAGCCTGGCGGGCTTCAGTCCATGGGGTCACAAAGTCAGACATGATTGAGGGACTGAACAACAACAATATATAATATAGTAATTCATACAAGACCAGTGTGTAGAATTACAGTTGCTATGTATGTGAATATAATACACATGAATTATTTTGTTCCAAAATGAATGACTGGAGAAAAATGTGATTTATATTAGATTTGTGCACAATATGAGTATATAAAATGCACCAGTAACTCAGACAATTTCTCATTGAACTTGACCAAAAAAAGGCTGTGGACGCTAAATTTGATCAGCACATTTAGTTCTATTTCAGGAAAGAAGCACACCCTAGTGCTTATGCTGCCCTCTTGGAGCCAAGGAATAGAAGCAGTGAGGGCTTACAGATGTGTGTGTGTGCAAGCATGTGTGTTCATGGACTGGTGTTGGACTGAAGGGGATGGGATTTCGTCTGCTCTTCTAGGTCTGAATCTTTCTCCACATGCATACTCTCACACATACTGCCCCCTCCCTCTCCATCCACACCCACAAAACCCTCTCTGGTGAACTCTTCCTGAGTGCAGTTGCCAGCTAGCCTCTGCAGGCGATGGTAAGCTTGAGTAGAACATACTGGACAAGAAGCTCCAGCATGTGCCGCGCAATCCCCCAGCTAACCGTCCCAGCATTTCAAAAGTGAATGCAAACTTGAAGGACCATAAACCAACTGAATTTTCTGACTTCCCTTCACTCTGCTTTTTAGGGGGAAAATTTAATTTTCAAAAAAAAAAAAAAAAAAGTTCTCTACTTCTCGTATGTATGATGGTTCAGCTAAATTCAAGCCTGCTTGCCCTGTTTTATGCCATGTTCTTTTTTATGGAAACTGCCAGTAATATAGATTTAATTACATTTCCTAAATTACCTGGATTTGATCTATCACTTCCATGCTTATGATTAGATGATTTATTGATTTATTTATTAATACTATCTGCCTGGCTCCCAGCAGACAGGCATGTCCCACTAGACATTCTGATTTAATTCCTATATTTGTAACCTCGGCATTGAAAGATTGCATTTAAAGTCCCATCAGCTGATTCTGATCTTCAGCAGTTTGGGGAACACCTGGATTACAAAATGTCTTATTTTACTTATTTCATGATCTTTTTATTTTTCATCATGTGTAAATATACCAGGAATTATTTGAAGAAGAAAGTATCACATGCTCTCCTTTATTATATGTGATGTGAAGCAGAAATAGAATAACAAAGCACAAGGCACAAACTAATCAACTGGTCAACCTGGGGAAACCAACTATCATATTTTCTGTCAATTTGAAATGATATCAAAATAAAGGTTACCAAAAATAACCCCACCACTTACTCAGAAAATATTGGACACACATGCCATGCCATTTTCCTTTCACTATTCAGGAATTTTTTTTCCCTTTTTTCTAACTTTTTAATGTTAATATAAGCAAGATTGGGGCTTCCCTGGTGGCTCAGTGGTAAACAATCTGCCAGTCAAAGCAGGAGACCTGGGTTCCATCCCTGGGGTGGCGGGGTGGGGGAAGATCCCCTGGAGAAGGAGACAACAACCACCTCCAGTATTCTTTGCCTCAGAGAACCCCAGAGGAGCCTGGTGGGCTACAGTCCATGGGTTCTCAAAGAGTCAGATATGACTCAGCAACTAAACAGCAACAGTAAGCAAGATGATACTTGCTCTTATAGAATACAGATTACAAATTATTCTACTGCAATGCTCTGAATTCATCATACCTATGTGTATCAGTCTTTTCAAATCTTACATTTAACAGTATCCAACAATTTTCAAACAAAAATATCAGAACAATTATTTCATTTGGTTTCTTCAAAATTCTGGAAAAATGACTATGATAGGCATTCGGATTGACATGTACACAGTGCTGTATTTAAAATAGATAAACAGCAAGGACATACTGGAGAGCACAGGAAACCTTGCCCAGTATGTGGCAGCCTGGAGGGGAGCGGACTTTGGGGAAGAATGAAGTGAAGTGAAGTGAAGTTGCTCAGTCATGTCCAGCTCTTTGTGACTCCATGGACTATCCTGCCTCCATGGGATTTCCCAGGCAAGAATACTGTAGTGGGTTGACATTTCCTTCTCCAGGGGATCTTTCCAGACAAAGGATAGAACCTGTGTCTCCTGCATTGGCAGGCAGGTCCTTTACCACTGAGCCACCAGGGAAGCCCACTCTGATTTATCTCTCTCTAATAGGGAAACCTGTGATTATGTTGGGCTTGTTTCAATAATCCAGGATGGTCTTTTATCTCAAGATATTTAAACATCATTATATATGAAAAGTCTATCTTTCTATATAAGGGGACAGATTCACAGGTTCCAGGGCATAGGGCCAGAAAATGTTTAAGGCAACGTTATTCTTCATATCATAATATTCTTCTAACAGTCTCATCCATATGCCTAGAACTGCTGATTAGCTTTTAAATACCTGTGATTTATGTCCAAGAGTGTTTTGCCTATGTTCTCCTCAAGGAGTTTTATAGTTTCTGGTCTTACGTTTAGATCTTTAATCCATTTTGAGTTAATTTTTGTGTGTGGTGTTAGAAAGTGATCTAGTTCCATTCTTTTACAAGTGGTTGACCAGCTTTCCCAGCACTACCTGTTAAAGAGACTGTCTTTACTCCATTGTATGTTCTTGCCTCCTTTGTCGAAGATAAGGTGTCCATAAGTGTGTGGATTTATCTCAGGGCTTTCTATTTTGTTCCATTGATCTATATTTCTGTCTTTGTGCCAGTACCATACTGTCTTAATGACTGTGGCTTTGTAGTAGAGCCTGAAGTCAGGCAAGTTGATTCCTCCAGTTCCATTCTTCTTTCTCAAGATTGCTTTTGCTATTC
>SJYW01008672.1:2234141-2248912 GCA_006410735.1 Raphicerus campestris
AAAAAACATCTACTTCTGCTTTGTTGACTATGCCAAAGCCTTTGACTGTGTGAAGTGAAGTGAAGTCACTCAGTTGTGTCTGACTCTTTGTGACCCCATGGACTCTAGCCTACCAGGCTTCTCTCTCCATGGTATTTTCCAGGCAAGAGTATTGGACTGGGTTGCCATTTGTGGATCACAATAAACTGTGGAAATTCTGAAAGAGATGGGAATACCAAACCACCTGACCTGCCTCTTGAGAAACCTGTATGCCGGTCACAAAGCAACAGTTAGAACTGGACATGGACAGCAGACTGTTTCCAAATAGGAAAAAGATTACGTCACGGCTGTATATTGTCACCCTGTATAATTAACTTATATGCAGAGTACATCATGAGAAACGCTGGGTTGGAAGAAGCACTAGCTGGAATCAAGATTGCCAGGAAAAATATCAATAACCTCAGATATGCAAATGACATCACCCTTATGGCAGAAAGTTAAGAGGAACTAAAAAGCCTCTTGTTGAAAGTGAAAGTGGAGGGTGGAAAAGTTGGTTTAAAGCTCAACATTCAGAAAATGAAGATCATGGCATCCGGTCCCATCACTTCATGGGAAAATAGATGGGGAAACAGTGGAAACAGTGTCAGACTTTATTTTTTTGCTGCTCCAAAATCACTGCAGATGGTGATTGCAGCTATGAAATTAAAAGACGGTTACTCCTTGGAAGAAAAGTTATGACCAACCTAGATAGCATATTCAAAAGCAGAGACATTACTTTGCCAAGAAAGGTCCGTCTAGTCAAGGCTATGGTTTTTCCAGTAGTCTATGGTTTGGATGTGAGAGTTGAACTGTGAAGAAAGCTGAGTGCCGAAGAACTGATACTTTTTAACTATGGTGCCAACTCTTGAGAGTCTCTCGGACTGCAAGGAGATCCAATCAGTCCATTCTAAAGGAGATCAATTCTGAATGTTCTTTGGAAGGAATGATCCTAAAGTTGAAACTCCAGTACTTTGGCCATCTCATGGGAAGAGTTGACTCATTGGAAAAGACTCTGATGCTGAGAGGGATTGGGAGCAGGAGGAGAAGGGGACCACAGAGGATGAGATGGCTGGATGGCATCACTGACTCAATGAACGTGAGTCTGAGTGAACTCAGGGAGTTGGTGATGGACAGGGAGGCCTGGTGTGCTGCAGTTCACGGGATAGCAAAGAGCTGGACACGACTGAGCGACTGAACTGACTGGTGACTGTGTAATTAGATTGGTTATTTTTCTGTGATTGTGGTTTTCATTCTGTCTGCCCTCTCACGGAGAAAGATAAGAGGCTTATGGAAGCTTCCTGATGGGAGAGACTGAGGGGGAAACTGGGTCTTGTTCTGATGGTTGAGGCCATGCTCAATAAATCTTTAATCCAACTTTGCATTGATGAGTGGAGCTGTGTTCCCTCCCTGCTATTCACCTGGGGCCAAACTTCAGTGGAGGTAACGAAGATAATGGTGACCTCCTTCAGAAGGTCCCATGCAGGCACTGTCACACTCAGTGCCCCCAACCTTGCAGCAGGCCACCCCAACCCACGCCTCCACCGGAGACTCCTGGACACCCACAGGCGAGTCCAGGACAGTCTCCTGTGGGGTCACTACTTCTTTCTCCTGGGTTCTGGTGCACCAAGTTCTGTTTGTGCCCTCCAAGAGTCTATTTCCCAGTCCTGTGTAACTTCTGGCAGCTCTATGGTGGGGTTAATAGTGACCTCTTCCAAGAGGGTTATGCCATACCCAAGTCTGCTGCACCCAGAGCCCCCCTTCCTGTGGCAGTCCCCCACTGACCCGCACCTCTACAGGAGACGCTCAGACACAATTCTGTCTCAGTCTCTCTGGGTCCCTGGGTCCTGCTGCACACAGGTTTGTTTGAACCCTCTTCATGAGTCTTGTGGGACTGGGGTTTGATTCTAAACATGAATTCACCTCTCCTACCATCTTGCTGGGGCTTTTCCTTTGCCCTTGGACATGGGATATCTCCACACAGCAGCTCTAGTGCCTACTGTCTTACTGGGGTTTCTCTGACCTTGGACGTGGGGTATCTCCACACAGCCGCTCTAGTGCCTACTGACTTACTGGAGTTTCTCTGACCTTGGACGTGGGGTATCTCCTCTCTGCTGCTCCAGTGCCATGCAGTCTCTGCTTGCCGTTCCAGCGTAGTGCAGCTTTTGCTGTGAAAAGGCACATCTATACCAAAATATTATAATTGAAATAAGAAATCCATGAGAAAGATTAGAGTCAAAAATAAGAATTTTTATAGGGAAAGAAAGTAGTAAAATTAGAAGGAAATTGAGGTGATGCAACAGCTCACTCAAGGAATTTTAGAAAAAAAGAGACAATTATCCACCTCCCAGAAAAAAGAAAGAAAAAAGAGGAAGAGTTCCTTGTCAATTTCAGAGGGAAAGGGTATGAGACTCTAGATTTAAAATGCTTAGGGCATTGATAAATTGGTAACTCAGAGCATGAAAATGATACTTCCAAAGAGAGAGCAAATAGCTCCTATAGAAACGATGGGAATCAGAATAGCTTTAGATTTTTTCAAGCGATAATGTAAGTTTTAGAAACAAAACCCAAATTTCTTTTAAATTTTTGAGGGAAGAAGATTTTTGGCCTAGAATGTGATACCAATGCAGTAAAACAAGAGTATTGGTTGAATTAACATTTTTGAGATAAGCCAGTGTATTTCAGACATATAAAGACAAAAATAGCTTGACCTCCTGCATACGCTTTCCTAGCAAAAACTGCAGCAGGTTCTTCGCAAAAAAGAGTATAAGACTAGAAAGCTGAGGTTTAAGAAATTCTGAGTCCTCACACATTAAAACATCAAAAAATTGCCCTGAAATTAAACCTGGGCAACAGATCTGGAGAGCAACCAGTAAGGATGGGAAGATGAAACACAGTGTTGTGTGATGCAGCTCTTCAGGAGGGAAGTGGAGGGATAACTTGCCACTTTAACAAGTTCCCAAGTGATGCTGCTGCTGCTGGCTTGGATACCACACCATCCTCTGTGGCTGAGGGCTTTTTACTGGCTGAGGAAGTACATCAGGCTAGTTGCAGAAAGCAAACTTGAAGTGCCCCAAATTAGCAATGCTCAGCATGAAGACAGGTCTTCCTTGGTGGCTCAGTGGTAAAGAATCCTCCTGCCAATGTAGGAGACACAGGCTCAATCCCTGGATGGGGAAGATCCCCTGGAGAAGAAAATGGTAACCCACTCCAGTATTCTTGCTTGGAGAGTCCCAAGATTACAGTGGTGGACTACAGTCCAAAGAGTCGTGAAGAGTTGGACATGACTTAGCAACTTAGCATGCATGATCAATGTGGAAGGAATTGCTTTGTAAATACTAGAGCCTTCTTGTCTTTAGGTAGGAAAACTCTGAATCTCCAGATAGGTAATTGGCTTGATGATGAATTCATTATTGCTCTCTCCTTTCCTTGTGTCACTTCACTAATTCCCTACCAACATTTCTTGAAATAACCTCTCCAATAAGCTACTTGACTTGAATGGCTCAGATTCAGCTTCCAGGAGAACCCAAACCATAATAGGGAGTGCTCAAGGAAATCAGTTTAATCAAATGAGTATAAACACAGTAAAAAAAAAAAAAAAAACTTCCCAGTAGTCCATTAAAATACTTTTTGTATAGGCATCTGTTTTATTTTCTTACACATGCAGCCATTCAAATGGTTTATCTGCTGCCCATGAATTAACAAGGATGATGTATTAGAACCACTTTTGAGAATGATTTAAAAGTCACATGCTCATCACTGGATTCACTTTCCTTGTTTTTGAAAGCTAATTACCAATTTGTCTCATTGAAATGTGAGTGGTCCTGTGAAAAGTAAAATATAGTTGTTCGTATTTATTTACAAGCCAGGAAATTGTTGACAGGCTTGCCACTGCCACAGAAGCTGGAGAAAGAAATTGAAATGATTTTTATTGATGCAGACTTCCAAGAGGTAACGTTTCACCACACTAATCTGAGAACAAGGAAATCTGTTCAACAGGAGGCACTTTTAAGCCCTGAGACAAGGATGATGCGCGTCAGTTTTCCTCGATGGACAAAATGAGAGCGAAAGGTTTAGATCCTTAAAGAAAAGAGAAAGAAGTGCTTTTCAAAGCCTGGGTGATCATGCGGGTGACAGGGACCCCGCAGCCTGAGGGCACTTCCACAGGCCACTGTAGCCTTCTTCCCTCTCGCGGGCAGAGGCATGGTTTTATCCTCAGGCAGAGCTGCACAGAGTCAGTGAAAAACCCCTTTCAAACATCAGATTCTGTGTCACAAGTCTGCACTACTGCCTTCTTGCCGAGCTTATAATGAGTTTTCCTCGCTGCTATTACCTGAGCCCCAAAATGCACATTAAAGGACACTGTCAATTAACATTTGGATCAAAATGTGACCTACATGACGACTGACAGGGTTTCTTGCAGATAGTCCTGCAGAGTCCAAATGTCTGCTCATATATTCTCAACAGTCTATTACTAAGAAGGTGGAATGTTCAATTAAAAGGAGGTAACCCTTTGAGACCCACAAAAACACAAAAATTCTGCATATTACTGTTAGTCATGTGATATCTCTTAATAAATAGGCAGTTTCTTTGTAGTGCGGCTTATATCAGAAGCGAGAGAGACAGACAATGTGGGCTCAAGTCTCCTGACTTTACTCCTGAGAAGCCAGACCATCTTGGCTGAATTTTGCTCTCTCTCTGCCACCACACCTCATCCCCAGCCAGTCTTTCTCCATATAAAAACGTATGTCAGTCATTACAAAGAATGAAATGATGCCATTTGCAGCAAATGGAGGCACCTAGAGATTGGCGATGGCAACCCACTCCAGTGTTCTTGCCTGGAGAATCCCAGGGATGCGGAGGCCTGGTGGGCTGCCGTCTATGGGGTCGCACAGAGTCGGACATGACTGAAGTGACTTAGCAGCAGCAGCAGCAGCAGAGATTGTCATACTGAGTGAAGTAAGTCAGACACAGGAGAGATATCATATGACATCCTTTATATTTGGAATCCAAAAAGACATGATACAAACAAACTTATTTGCAAGACAGTCTCACAGACTTAGAGAATCCAGAGAGAAGGGTGGGGTTAAGGGATAGTTAGAGAGTTTGGGACCAAAATGTACACTCTGCTATATTTAAAATGGATAACCAAAAGGGACCTACTGTATAGCACAAGGAACTCTGCTCAATATTATGTGGCAGCCTGGATGGGAGGAGGGTTTGGGGGAGAATGGATACATGCATAGGTATTGCTGAGTCCCTTTGCTGTCCACCTGAAACTATCACAGCATTGCTAGTCACCAATACTCCAATATAAAATAAAATTTTTTAAAAAGGCAGCACTGTATTGGTGAAGGAATAGACATGTAGATCAGTCAAGCAAGACAGAGAACCCAGGTGCAGATCCATACAGAGTCCACCAACATTGGTGGTACCTCCTAGAACGGAATCAGTTACTAAAAGAGAAAATATATATCAGCATCTAGAGTGGGACTTGCCTTCTACTGAGGGTTATTTAAGAGCATCTGTGTGTGTGAATGTCTGCAGATACCAAAATCCAATTTAGGTGTTCATTTTCAAACATTTCCTTGAATGTTACTGTTGAAGGAATTGAGAAAACCATCTCGATTCAGAACATGTGACTGTCTCTTTTCTGCTTCAGAGTGAAGACCGTTCTCCATGCAGGTTCTGTGGACATCAAGCTGTGCACACTTAATGCTGTGCACACATCCAAGAAACAGAACTAAATGATCAACCATACAGAAATGTCTAGGTCAGTCCACAGCTTCTCAGATTGCAGACACTCCCAGGTCCTCCCGCTCTCGCCCACTTTCCTCCTGCATGGCTGCTCCAGCATCTTGGTTGTTTCTGAAACACCAGGATCACTCCTGCCTTAGGCACCACCATCCCCTGTTGGAAGCTCCACAGCCCAAATACCCATGGAGTAAACTCTTCACTTTGTTCAGGTCTGTTCTCAAAAGTCATCCTGCGCAAGCTGCACATGCTAACATTTCAGTGTATCACTTGAAATGTCATATTATTTTTGTTTCTTATATTTCTTTCTTTACACTTTGTTTTTCACCTTAAGAGATAATCACTAAAAAAAACCCCACAAAAAACCTAACTATGAATGTTTATGTATATATATCTTTTGCATATCTTTTTCACTGAGATAGATATTGTATGAAGGTATGGAGTTTTCCTCTGTATTCTTGTTATATAAAAATGCCCTGCATATAGTAGGGTCTCAGTAAATTTCCATTGAATGGAGAATGAACTTTTTTTTTTTAATTAGTTTTCTATCGGAGTATAAAGTGAAAGTGAAGTCTCTCAGTTGTATCTGGCTCTTTGCGACCCTGTGGACTGTAGCCCACCAGGCTCCTCCGGCCATGGGATTCTCCAGGCAAGAATACTGGAGTGGGTTGCCATCCCTTCTCCAGGGGATCTTCCCAACCAGGGATCAAACCCAGGTCTCCTGCATTGCAGGTAGAGGCTTTAACCTCTGAGCCACCAGGGAATCCCTTTCACAGTGTTTCTAATATTGCTGCTGCTGCTGCTGCTAAGTCGCTTCAGTCATGTCTGACTCTGTGCGACCCCATAGACGGTAGCCCACCAGGCTCCCCCGTCCCTGGGATTCTCCAGGCAAGAACACTGGAATGGGTTACCATTTCCTTCTCCAATGCATGAAAGTGAGAAGTGAAAGTGAAGTCACTCAGTAGTGTCTGACTCTTATCGACCCCATGGACTGCAGCCCACCAGGTTCCTCCGTCCATGGGATTTTCCAGGCAAGAGTACTGGAGTGGGGTGCCATTGCCTTATCAAATGTCCTTTTCATCTTTGCTCTCTTAGGGCAGTGGGAATGGGCTAGATGGTTGTAACCTGGAGCAATTCCAAAATCCCCATATGGGAGAAGCTTAGAGACAACCATGGGAGAAAACTAGGCTGACAAAGGAGAAAGTTGGTTAGGAGAAACTTNTCTTGCTGGGGCTTTTCCTTTGCCCTTGGACATGGGATATCTCCACACAGCAGCTCTAGTGCCTACTGTCTTACTGGGGTTTCTCTGACCTTGGACGTGGGGTATCTCCACACAGCCGCTCTAGTGCCTACTGACTTACTGGAGTTTCTCTGACCTTGGACGTGGGGTATCTCCTCTCTGCTGCTCCAGTGCCATGCAGTCTCTGCTTGCCATTCCAGCGTAGTGCAGCTTTTGCTGTGAAAAGGCACATCTATACCAAAATATTATAATTGAAATAAGAAATCCATGAGAAAGATTAGAGTCAAAAATAAGAATTTTTATAGGGAAAGAAAGTAGTAAAATTAGAAGGAAATTGAGGTGATGCAACAGCTCACTCAAGGAATTTTAGAAAAAAAGAGACAATTATCCACCTCCCAGAAAAAAGAAAGAAAAAAGAGGAAGAGTTCCTTGTCAATTTCAGAGGGAAAGGGTATGAGACTCTAGATTTAAAATGCTTAGGGCATTGATAAATTGGTAACTCAGAGCATGAAAATGATACTTCCAAAGAGAGAGCAAATAGCTCCTATAGAAACGATGGGAATCAGAATAGCTTTAGATTTTTTCAAGCGATAATGTAAGTTTTAGAAACAAAATCCAAATTTCTTTTAAATTTTTGAGGGAAGAAGACTTTTGGCCTAGAATGTGATACCAATGCAGTAAAACAAGAGTATTGGTTGAATTAACATTTTTGAGATAAGCCAGTGTATTTCAGACATATAAAGACAAAAATAGCTTGACCTCCTGCATACGCTTTCCTAGCAAAAACTGCAGCAGGTTCTTTGCAAAAAAGAGTATAAGACTAGAAAGCTGAGGTTTAAGAAATTCTGAGTCCTCACACATTAAAACATCAAAAAATTGCCCTGAAATTAAACCTGGGCAACAGATCTGGAGAGCAACCAGTAAGGATGGGAAGATGAAACACAGTGTTGTGTGATGCAGCTCTTCAGGAGGGAAGTGGAGGGATAACTTGCCGCTTTAACAAGTTCCCAAGTGATGCTGCTGCTGCTGGCTTGGATACCACACCATCCTCTGTGGCTGAGGGCTTTTTACTGGCTGAGGAAGTACATCAGGCCAGTTGCAGAATGCAAACTTGAAGTGCCCCAAATTAGCAATGCTCAGCATGGAGACATTGGTGGCTCAGTGGTAAAGAATCCTCCTGCCAATGCAGGAGACACAGGCTCAATTCCTGGATGGGGAAGATCCCCTGGAGAAGAAAATGGTAACCCACTCCAGTATTCTTGCTTGGAGAATCCCAAGATTACAGTGGTGGACTACAGTCCAAAGGGTCGTGAAGAGTTGGACATGACTTAGCAACTTAGCATGCATGAACAATGTGGAAGGAATTGCTTTGTAAATACTAGAGCCTTCTTGCCTTTAGGTAGGAAAACTCTGAATCTCCAGATAGGTAATTGGCTTGATGATGAATTCATTATTGCTCTCTCCCTTCCTTGTGTCACTTCACTAATTCCCTACTAACATTTCTTGAAATAACCTCTCCAATAAGCTACTTGACTTGAATGGCTCAGATTCAGCTTCCAGGAGAACCCAAACCATAATAGGGAGTGCTCAAGGAAATCAGTTTAATCAAATGAGTATAAACACAGTAAAAAAAAAAAATTAAACTTCCCAGTAGTCCATTAAAATACTTTTTGTATAGGCATCTGTTTTATTTTCTTACACATGCAGCCATTCAAATGGTTTATCTGCTGCCCATGAATTAACAAGGATGATGTATTAGAACCACTTTTGAGAATGATTTAAAAGTCACATGCTCATCACTGGATTCACTTTCCTCGTTTTTGAAAGCTAATTACCAATTTGTCTCATTGAAATGTGAGTGGTCCTGTGGAAAGTAAAATATAGTTGTTCGTATTTATTTACAAGCCAGGAAATTGTTGACAGGCTTGCCACTGCCACAGAAGCTGGAGAAAGAAACTGAAATGATTTTTATTGATGCAGACTTCCAAGAGGTAACGTTTCACCACACTAATCTGAGAACAAGGAAATCTGTTCAACAGGAGGCACTTTTAAGCCCTGAGACAAGGATGATGCACGTCAGTTTTCCTCGATGGACAAAATGAGAGCGAAAGGTTTAGATCCTTAAAGAAAAGAGAAAGAAGTGCTTTTCAAAGCCTGGGTGATCATGCGGGTGACAGGGACCCCGCAGCCTGAGGGCACTTCCACAGGCCACTGTAGCCTTCTTCCCTCTCGCGGGCAGAGGCATGGTTTTATCCTCAGGCAGAGCTGCACAGAGTCAGTGAAAAACCCCTTTCAAACATCAGATTCTGTGTCACAAGTCTGCACTATTGCCTTCTTGCCGAGCTTATAATGAGTTTTCCTCGCTGCTATTACCTGAGCCCCAAAATGCACATTAAAGGACACTGTCAATTAACATTTGGATCAAAATGTGACCTACATGACGACTGACAGGGTTTCTTGCAGATAGTCCTGCAGAGTCCAAATGTCTGCTCATATATTCTCAACAGTCTATTACTAAGAAGGTGGAATGTTCAATTAAAAGGAGGTAACCCTTTGAGACCCACAAAAACACAAAAATTCTGCATATTACTGTTAGTCATGTGATATCTCTTAATAAATAGGCAGTTTCTTTGTAGTGCGGCTTATATCAGAAGCGAGAGAGACAGACAATGTGGGCTCAAGTCTCCTGACTTTACTCCTGAGAAGCCAGACCATCTTGGCTGAATTTTGCTCTCTCTCTGCCACCACACCTCATCCCCAGCCAGTCTTTCTCCATATAAAAACGTATGTCAGTCATTACAAAGAATGAAATGATGCCATTTGCAGCAAATGGAGGCACCTAGAGATTGGNCATTGAAATGTGAGTGGTCCTGTGAAAAGTAAAATATAGTTGTTCGTATTTATTTACAAGCCAGGAAATTGTTGACAGGCTTGCCACTGCCACAGAAGCTGGAGAAAGAAATTGAAATGATTTTTATTGATGCAGACTTCCAAGAGGTAACGTTTCACCACACTAATCTGAGAACAAGGAAATCTGTTCAACAGGAGGCACTTTTAAGCCCTGAGACAAGGATGATGCGCGTCAGTTTTCCTCGATGGACAAAATGAGAGCGAAAGGTTTAGATCCTTAAAGAAAAGAGAAAGAAGTGCTTTTCAAAGCCTGGGTGATCATGCGGGTGACAGGGACCCCGCAGCCTGAGGGCACTTCCACAGGCCACTGTAGCCTTCTTCCCTCTCGCGGGCAGAGGCATGGTTTTATCCTCAGGCAGAGCTGCACAGAGTCAGTGAAAAACCCCTTTCAAACATCAGATTCTGTGTCACAAGTCTGCACTATTGCCTTCTTGCCGAGCTTATAATGAGTTTTCCTCGCTGCTATTACCTGAGCCCCAAAATGCACATTAAAGGACACTGTCAATTAACATTTGGATCAAAATGTGACCTACATGACGACTGACAGGGTTTCTTGCAGATAGTCCTGCAGAGTCCAAATGTCTGCTCATATATTCTCAACAGTCTATTACTAAGAAGGTGGAATGTTCA
The DNA here is from genome assembly GCA_006410735.1 of Raphicerus campestris. NCBI lineage: Eukaryota > Metazoa > Chordata > Mammalia > Artiodactyla > Bovidae > Raphicerus > Raphicerus campestris. The sequence goes on from SJYW01008672.1 coordinate 2,244,691, forward strand.
ATTAAAAGGAGGTAACCCTTTGAGACCCACAAAAACACAAAAATTCTGCATATTACTGTTAGTCATGTGATATCTCTTAATAAATAGGCAGTTTCTTTGTAGTGCGGCTTATATCAGAAGCGAGAGAGACAGACAATGTGGGCTCAAGTCTCCTGACTTTACTCCTGAGAAGCCAGACCATCTTGGCTGAATTTTGCTCTCTCTCTGCCACCACACCTCATCCCCAGCCAGTCTTTCTCCATATAAAAACGTATGTCAGTCATTACAAAGAATGAAATGATGCCATTTGCAGCAAATGGAGGCACCTAGAGATTGGCGATGGCAACCCACTCCAGTGTTCTTGCCTGGAGAATCCCAGGGATGCGGAGGCCTGGTGGGCTGCCGTCTATGGGGTCGCACAGAGTCGGACATGACTGAAGTGACTTAGCAGCAGCAGCAGCAGCAGAGATTGTCATACTGAGTGAAGTAAGTCAGACACAGGAGAGATATCATATGACATCCTTTATATTTGGAATCCAAAAAGACATGATACAAACAAACTTATTTGCAAGACAGTCTCACAGACTTAGAGAATCCAGAGAGAAGGGTGGGGTTAAGGGATAGTTAGAGAGTTTGGGACCAAAATGTACACTCTGCTATATTTAAAATGGATAACCAAAAGGGACCTACTGTATAGCACAAGGAACTCTGCTCAATATTATGTGGCAGCCTGGATGGGAGGAGGGTTTGGGGGAGAATGGATACATGCATAGGTATTGCTGAGTCCCTTTGCTGTCCACCTGAAACTATCACAGCATTGCTAGTCACCAATACTCCAATATAAAATAAAATTTTTTAAAAAGGCAGCACTGTATTGGTGAAGGAATAGACATGTAGATCAGTCAAGCAAGACAGAGAACCCAGGTGCAGATCCATACAGAGTCCACCAACATTGGTGGTACCTCCTAGAACGGAATCAGTTACTAAAAGAGAAAATATATATCAGCATCTAGAGTGGGACTTGCCTTCTACTGAGGGTTATTTAAGAGCATCTGTGTGTGTGAATGTCTGCAGATACCAAAATCCAATTTAGGTGTTCATTTTCAAACATTTCCTTGAATGTTACTGTTGAAGGAATTGAGAAAACCATCTCGATTCAGAACATGTGACTGTCTCTTTTCTGCTTCAGAGTGAAGACCGTTCTCCATGTAGGTTCTGTGGACATCAAGCTGTGCACACTTAATGCTGTGCACACATCCAAGAAACAGAACTAAATGATCAACCATACAGAAATGTCTAGGTCAGTCCACAGCTTCTCAGATTGCAGACACTCCCAGGTCCTCCCGCTCTCGCCCACTTTCCTCCTGCATGGCTGCTCCAGCATCTTGGTTGTTTCTGAAACACCAGGATCACTCCTGCCTTAGGCACCACCATCCCCTGTTGGAAGCTCCACAGCCCAAATACCCATGGAGTAAACTCTTCACTTTGTTCAGGTCTGTTCTCAAAAGTCATCCTGCGCAAGCTGCACATGCTAACATTTCAGTGTATCACTTGAAATGTCATATTATTTTTGTTTCTTATATTTCTTTCTTTACACTTTGTTTTTCACCTTAAGAGATAATCACTAAAAAAAACCCCACAAAAAACCTAACTATGAATGTTTATGTATATATATCTTTTGCATATCTTTTTCACTGAGATAGATATTGTATGAGGGTATGGAGTTTTCCACTGTATTCTTGTTATATAAAAATGCCCTGCATATAGTAGGGTCTCAGTAAATTTCCATTGAATGGAGAATGAACTTTTTTTTTTTAATTAGTTTTCTATCGGAGTATAAAGTGAAAGTGAAGTCTCTCAGTTGTATCTGGCTCTTTGCGACCCTGTGGACTGTAGCCCACCAGGCTCCTCCGGCCATGGGATTCTCCAGGCAAGAATACTGGAGTGGGTTGCCATCCCTTCTCCAGGGGATCTTCCCAACCAGGGATCAAACCCAGGTCTCCTGCATTGCAGGTAGAGGCTTTAACCTCTGAGCCACCAGGGAATCCCTTTCACAGTGTTTCTAATATTGCTGCTGCTGCTGCTGCTAAGTCGCTTCAGTCATGTCTGACTCTGTGCGACCCCATAGACGGTAGCCCACCAGGCTCCCCCGTCCCTGGGATTCTCCAGGCAAGAACACTGGAATGGGTTACCATTTCCTTCTCCAATGCATGAAAGTGAGAAGTGAAAGTGAAGTCACTCAGTAGTGTCTGACTCTTATCGACCCCATGGACTGCAGCCCACCAGGTTCCTCCGTCCATGGGATTTTCCAGGCAAGAGTACTGGAGTGGGGTGCCATTGCCTTATCAAATGTCCTTTTCATCTTTGCTCTCTTAGGGCAGTGGGAATGGGCTAGATGGTTGTAACCTGGAGCAATTCCAAAATCCCCATATGGGAGAAGCTTAGAGACAACCATGGGAGAAAACTAGGCTGACAAAGGAGAAAGTTGGTTAGGAGAAACTTGGGGGAAGCAAGGAAGAGGTAAGAAAGGGTAATTGGGGATTATATTTTGGAAAATGAAATGACCTTGTCATTCCACTCAATAAACAAGCACTCGAGGTTTTTAAGTAGGACAAGTTTTTATTAAACCCAAGATTTTTCTGTTGTCAGGAAGGAGGCAGGATTGAGCATGAAAGGCAGGAGGCGTGTGTGTAATGTTTCCAAAACAAGATTAATATATTTTAAAGGCAAGACATAAAGAAGTCAGTGAGTTTCCATCTGGATTTTTCTGAGTCTGGAAATCTTCTTGAGTTCCTAACAGATTTTATCCTGACCTTAGTGTATTTCTGAGCTAGCAAGCATTGATAGAAAATTAAAATGCACTCTAAATATTTAAAAAATGTATTTCAAGTGGTAGTAGAATGCTCTCTTTGTCATAAGGGCATTTTACCCATCTGCACAGAAACACTCTAAGTATTGGAGTGTTCCTCTGTTTTGTTGAGGTTTCGACCATCTGCATTCTGAATTTTGGTTATTAAGGTTGCAGCTTTGTGGCCTACTCAGATTGCCAACATCTGCCTCATTTATTTAGACTTTTTCTTCTTCTTTTTTTTTTTAAGTATCCAGGATGAATTGAGTTTTAATGGAGGGGACTGATTTTAACTTTGCCTTCTATTCAGAAATAAACTTTTCTTTATAGGAATCTAAATCTTTTCCTCTCACTCCATCCACTTGCTGGCAAGTAAGCATTTGTCAAAATGTAATTATTACAGAGAAGCAATGCTTTTCTTTATTTAGCACCATTTACCTATTGCAGACACAGCATACAGTTCTACAAAGCGTAATAATAATAATGGGCTACATAGACCCTCTTGGCTAGCTCTATTTTTGCATATGATTCATTTTAATTTCAGAAGCACAAAAGGGATTATGTCTCTATTGGAATGTCTTGAGTAAGCCCTACAGCAGGGGAGCTGTGATGTCATTTGTTCTGTGAAAAGCATGTATTCAGCTATTATGGGCTGAGTCTAAAATATAAATATAAGATACTAAAGGTCCCTTGTTCAGAAACCGTCCTATGCTTTCTTCTCCCCATTTAACAACCAGTGGACAGTTTCCCATGCAAATCATCTATTTTATAAGAAAGATCCAGCAGTTGAATCTCATACTGGAAACTGATGTAAAATCATTATCCCCAACTTCCCTCTTCAGATATCTGCTTGCTATTCGGGACAGTCTTGGCTGGGCAGTCTCTGGTTCCCGGCTTTCATTCGGATCACAAAGGTTTGTCAAGGTTAGACTCCAAATACAGTTACTGTGCTCAGTTTCTCGGCAATTTTCTTAATTTTTATTTGCTTTCTGAATTTCAGTTATTAAAATAGGTACTAAGAGAAATTATTCAGTCATAACTATCACGGTGATGAGGTTTATGACAGAATTGATTTAGTATAATCTTAAAGTGGCTGAATCAACCTCTGATTGACTCAAGACTTGAGTTCTGAATCTACCGTTGGCTATGTGTGTAATTAGTGCTGTTTACCTAACATCCTGGGCTTCCCTGCTGGCTCACATGGTAAAGAATCTGCCTGCAATGCAGGAGACCTTAGGTTTGATCCCTAGGTTGGGAAGATTCCCTTGGAGAAGGGAATGGCAACCCACTCCAGTATTCTTGCCTGGAGAATTCCATGGACAGGAGAACCTGATGGGTTACAGTCTATGGGGTCACAGAGTCAGACACGACTGAATGACTGACACACACACACAC
>SJYW01008681.1:15176-30181 GCA_006410735.1 Raphicerus campestris
TGTCCAGTTCTAACTGTTGCTTCCTGACCTGCATACAGATTTCTCAAGAGGCAGGTCAGGTGGTCTGGTATTCCCATCTCTTTAAGAACTTTCCACAGTTTGTGGTGATCCACACAGTCAAAGGCTTTGGCATAGTCAATAAAGCAGATAGATGTTTTTCTGGAACTCTTTTGCTTTTTCAATAATCCAGCAGATGTTGGCAATTTGATCTTGTTCCTCTGCCTTTTCTAAATCCATCTTGAACATCTGGAAGGTCACAATTCACATGCTGTTGAAGCCTGGCTTGGAGAATTTTGAGCATTATTTTATTAGTGTGTGAGATGAGTGCTATTGTGTGCTAGTTTGAGCATTCTTTGTCGTTGCCTTTCTCTGGGACTGGAATGAAAACTGACCTTTTCCAGTCCTGTGGCCACTGCTGAGTTTTCCAAATTTGCTGGCATATTGAGTGCAGCACTTTCACAGCATCATCTTTTAGGATTTGAAATAGCTCAGCTGGAATTCTATCGCCTCCACTAGCTTTGTTCATAGTGATGCTTCCCTAAGGCCCACTTGACTTTATATTCCAGGATGTCTGACTCTAGGTAAGTGATTACACCATTGTGATTATCTGGGTCATGAAGATCTTTTTTGTACAGTTCTTCTGTGTATTCTTGCCACCTCTTCTTAATATCTTCTGCTTCTGTTAGGTCCATACCATTTCTGTCCTTTATTGTGCCCATCTTTGCATGAAATTTTCCTTTGGTGTCTCTAATTTTCTTAAAGAGATCTCTAGTCTTTCTCATTCTATTGTTTTCTTCTATTTCTTTGCACTGATCATTGAGGAAGACTTTTTATCTCTCCTCGCTATTCTTTGGAACTCTACATTCAAATGGGTATATCTTTCCTTTTCTCCTTTGCTTTTCACTTCTCTTCTTTTCACAGCTATTTGTAAGGCCTCCTCAGACAATCATTTTACTTTTTTGCATTTCTTCCATGGGGATAGTCTTGATCCCTGTCTCCTGTACAATGTCACGAACCTCTGTCCATAGTTCATCAGGCATTCTGTCTGTCAGATCTAATCCCTTGAATCTATTTCTTACTTCTACTGTATAAATCATAAGGGATTTGATTTAGGCCATACCTGAATGATCTAGTGGTTTTCCCTACTTTCTTCAATTTCAGTCTGAATTTGGCAATAAAGAGTTCATGATCTAAGCGACAGTCAGCTCCTGGTCTTGTTTTTGCTGACTGTATAGAGCTTCTCCATCTTTGGCTGCAAAGAATATAATCAATCTGATTTCGGTATTGACCATCTGGTGATGTCCATGTATAGAGTCTTCTCTTGTGTTGTGGGAAGAGGGTGTTTGCTATGACCAGTGCGTTCTCTTGGCAAAACCGCATTAGCCTTTACTGTCCGTTTGTTTAAATCCTACTTTTACATGTAATAGCTGGCTTCTTGGGAAAGTTGACTAAATTCATGTCTCTAAAATGAAAATGATTATCTAACTCAGAGAGCTCATGTGAGAATTAAAAATGAAAAAACAAACAAACAAACAAACACAGGAAGTAATCCATGCCGAGTACTTAGGCCAGAGCCTGATGCTTGTTGGTACCTGTGACTGTGGTTATTATTAACTTTTTTAGAGCCTGCTAAGCATCTCAGAGGAAATATAGGAAATATTAGGTTGATATTTGATTATGAATTTTTTGTTTGCAACAATTCAAGTTCATTTTTAAAAGTAACAGAAAGAGTTGAGTGTGTTTTCATTACAACCCACTTCAACAAATTAATGCTTAGGCTTTAAACACAATTTTTTTTTAATAGAAAATACAAAAGACATGCTTTTCCAAACCCATAAATGGGAAATCAAAGTCAAATGATATTCTGATTTCCAAAGGATGGCTGCAGAAGAATCCAGAGAGAGGGAGGAGCCTTGGTTTACTGTCTTTCAGCCCCTGTCTGCCACTAGTCCCTACCATCTGCATAGGGGGCTAATTAATTCCTGGTTATTGGACTGGCCTTTGTGAGGCCGAGACAGATTTAGGTTGACAATCAAAATAATAACTGTTACTGAAACTACTGATAGTTTTATATTGCTGCTGCAAATGTGTAAAGCCCCTCATTTTGGTATCATATTAGACAGTCTGAGATGTTTATACATAATATGGCAGTCACTCAATGCCTTTCCATCTGGGGAATCAGATACTAATCTTTAAGGAGAAAACATAAGTGTTTTTGCAAAGGCATACTAGCAAGTGACAGAATAGCAAAACCGAAGAGATCTCACTTTTGGCAGCCTGATGGGGTGGAGGATTCTGCGGGATTTTTATTTCCCATCTTTACACAGTCCTGCTAGCTGCAGCTTGTCCTCTGACTGTCCGTTCTGCTGTCAGGGGTTCCTGCCAGTAGAAGAATGAAGTCATCCAGAGGGTCTGGGTGGCCATAGCTACCATATTGCTTCTGTCACCCTGTGGCAGGCGCTCTGCTCAGCACTGACCATACATTTGCCTTTATGCCCTGTAGAAACCCTGTGAAAGGGGTTACACTGCTACTGTTTTGCAAGCAAAGACACTTAAATGTCAAGCATGATATTAACATGTCCCAAATCCACACTGCTGAGAGGTACCAAAGCTAGAAAACACATCCAATTTTGTGTGTGTGTATGTGTGTGTACAAATCTTGTGATCCTGATACCAGGATGCGTCACCATCTTTGTTCAGTGAACATTTAGTGTTTAATGAACACCCAGCCCAGCTTCCTTACAAGCAGTGTTTGATGTAACAGAAGCAATGCCTGATGTAGCTATAGTTGCCTTTCCCACACTCATGGCCCACCCAAAATATATCTGCCGCGTAGATGGACATTTCCTGTACATCCTGAGAGCTTCCTTCTTCCTTCATTCGCTGGGCTTTCTCTGGCTATAGGAGATTGCTCAGCCCACCTGCAGGGTAGACCAGAAATGCTAGGGACATAAAGTCTCTAGGAGCAGCTTTCAACCAGTGATGGGCTGGCATTAATGGGGAAACAGCCCAGGATACTTCTCATGTTCCAGTACGTTCAATACAGTCTCTCAGAAGCTCCCAAGGAGAACTGAGTCCCAGTTAGTACACAAAGCAATAACTTCCTAATAAACACACTTGCTTTTTCTGGCTTCCCATGGGTAACCAAATAGACATTTCCTCTGGACCAGCCACTCAGTAGAGAAATTACTGATTGTCTACTATTAATCAAAAATTATATACAGGTAAGGTCTGGACCCTGTCTCTTAGATTTTGCAAACACATGCACCATGGGACTTGGCCACAGTTGGAAGGTAGCTGCAAAATCCAGGAGAGAAATGCTGGTGGCTTGGTTCAGTGGGCAGTGGGTGATGAGAAGTAATTGAATTTAGATGTTTTTTGAAAGTGATGCTAAGAGGTTTTGCTTACAGGTCAAGTGTAGATGTAAGAAAGAAGAAAGTTAAGGATGCTGAGTCCTTCCCACACCTTAAGCAATTGGAAGAATGGAGTTGTTAACTTAGATGGGAAGATGACAGAAAGAGGCAGGTAATAGGAGCTGAGCTTTTGACATGTTTGTTTGAAATGCCTATTAGCCATCCAAGTGAGAGCACAGAGCTGAGAGCTGGAATGTAAGTTGGAGCTCAGGAGAAAGGCCAGGGATGAAGATATCAAATTTAGGAGTCAGAGGCATGTATGTTGGAGAGTAGATGAGATTATGGAGTGGTTCTCTGATTTCAAGGCAAGTACAGTGGAGGAGACAGTCATTATTGAATCACAATCGAAATAGAAATAACTTCTCGTAGACGGTGATCAAGTCTGGGAAAGGCAGTTGCACTGACTCTCTTTTGGAGTCCTGAAAGATGCAACAGACATGTCCTAAAGCGTTTAGAAGGAGGTGGCATTCTACACAACAGAACACAGCTGCACATTCAGAAAACCACTTAATGCATAGATTAGCCATGAGAGATGATCTTAGCAAAGAAGGTGGGGACAGTCATGGAGGACATTCTCTGTCAAAAGAAAGGTCTTGGACGTATCCCGTGGGCCTTGGGGAGCCACTGAAGTGGGTGATCGACAGGACTGGGGATATTCCACAAGGCAAGGCATTCTAGAGGTTGAAAGGGCAAGAGTTAAAGGCCACAAAGGGCAGTCAGTAGGGAGGAAGGAGAGGAAGAGATGGCAAGACATTCAAGAAGAAACACAATTTGACCACAGGTACAAAAATGTTCAATAAGCATAACATTTGATTAGCATTACCATTTCCAAGAGAAGAACCGAGAAGAGGTATATATGGGAGATGCAAGGCATACATGAGAGAGTGGTCACTGAAACACTGTTTATAAGAGGCAATGCTGAGAAGCAACATAAAGGTCCGTCAGTAAAAGACTGATGAAAGAAACCATGATGCATCCATATGATAGAATGTTCTTCAGTGATTAAAAGGAATGATATGTATCTGAATTCACTGACATGAAAGGAACACACAGTTTATTGTCAAGTAAAAGAGGCTGTGAAACAGAATTTGTCATTTAACCCCATTTATCAAAATGCTATCTTTAAAATATGGTTTGTGTATATATGTCTAGGGAGACCTTTGAAATTCCGTTCATCAAAATGTCAAGCATGGTTTTCCCTAGATGATAGGATGGCTGGTGTGTTGTTTGTTTATTTATTTTATTTGAGGGGAGGCAATTTTTCTTCCTGTCTTTCTGGATGACATGAATTTTCTGCCACAAGCTTGTAACAGTTTGAACAAAAGACAATACACATTTTCTAAAGGAAGCCAGACAGGGCTAGGTAAACGTGACCCCAGGTCCACAGTGTGAGCAGGTGCTACTGTGGGTCGGCAGGCTTCTTCCTTCAGCCTCCGGGGCGTCCGCTGAAGGCCCTTCAGGCTGAAGCACGGGGGAGGGACATCTAGGGTAGCGTGCTCAGATGGCCTGCTGACCTTCTCCCCTCTTCCAGGGTCTTCCTGAGAGCTATCAACAAGTTTGCAGAAACCATGAACCAGAAATTCCTGGAAAACACGAACTTTGAGTTCCAGGTGAGTGTAAGGCACTGGGCGTGCCTTGGACTGTCCTGGCAGGGCTGTTCCAGCGACCTGGCTGATGGCACATCAGACACATCCCGAAGCACTTGGGAGCTATGCCTGTGCCTCGGGGGGTTTCCACAGAGTGGTGCGGGTTTGGGGAGGGGAGGAAGTACTTAGCGTTTGGAACCCAGTCCTTGATTAAATACTCATCAACTGAGGAGCATATGCAAATGTGAGTGTATAATGTATCATGCTAAAGAAGAGACTTGCATTCATTCATTGTCAGAGTGGGTGCTACCTTTTAAAAATTTATCACTTTTTGTTTTTTACTTTTTTATTCACCAGTGCCTAGAACAGCAACCATTCTTAGATATTGAAAGATGACACTCTGTGACTTTCTGACACCTCCAGAAATCACTTTTAGCATGCAGACAAGACCTGGGCCCTCTGTGAGCTCCAGAGGCTCTGGGCAGATGGGGCGGCACAGCTGCTCATGGCCGGCAAGAAGGACCAGCTCTTCAAAGCCTTGTGGACAGGCCCAGGCTGCTATTTCTGGCTTGAGATGTGAGAGAGAAGACCCTTAAAAGGGAATTTCCCCCTCCATGGAAGCCCCGTATCCCCAGGATCTCTTCACGCACAAGCTTAGGAAATAGCCAGCAAACTGGGGCAACGGCTTTTTCTGCCAGCTCGTCTTGGGTGTTCAGTTCCTGTCTGGGCTCTGACCCACTGAGCAACCTCAAGGCAAGGCCTGGACTGCATACGTGTCTCAGCGGATTCTTCTGTAAAATGCTCACAATGCCTCCCCTTGCTACTTTGAAGGGGTTTTTCCAGAATGGAAACATGCACTTGCTTGGGAAATTCACCTGTTAGGAAGGTCCCAGCAGTTGCTGATCCAACACTTCCTCCTCCAGGAGGCCTCCCTACCTGATCCTCTGTGAAGGGCCCACACAGCCCCGGGGTCAGCGCGCATCACCCCTTAGCCTCTATAGTCTCTTCACAGTGCTTGCTGCTGTCTTTCTCATTTGCCTACATGCCCATTCTCTTTCTTTCCTCTGGTAGAAAGTCAGTTTGGGAGGATGAAGCCACAAAAGACTCTATGCTCTGTGTCTGGCACAAGTAGGACTCCCTGGGGAGGTAAATGTTCCCTGAATATTCATTAGAAGGACTGATGCTAAAGCTGAAGCTCCAGTACTTTGGCCACCTGATGCGAAGAGCCACCTCATTGGAATAGACCCCGATGCTGAGAAAGACTGAAGGCAGGAGGGGAAGGGGACGACAGAGGATGAGCCGGTTGGGTGACATCACTGACTCGATGGGCGTGAGTTTGCGCAGGCTCCAGGAAGCAGCAGTGGAGGACAGGGAAGCCGTGCTGCAGGCATGCTGCAGTCCCGTGGGATCACAAACAGTTGGACACAGCTGAACGGCTGAACACCAGCAACTGGGGAGGTGACACTTGGGCTGAGGTTTGTGAGATCCACTCTGCTAGCAGCACCAGCCTATAAATACTCAATAAATATTATCTTTGAATAATATTATCCTCATAGCTCAGTTGGTAAAGAATCTGCCTGCAATTCAGGAGACCTGGGTTCGATCCCTGGGTCAGGAAGATTCCCTGGAGAAGAAAATGGCAACCCACTCCAATATTCTTGCCGAGAGAATCCCATGGACAGAGGAGCCTAGCATGCTACAGTTCACGGGGTCTCAAGAGTTGGACATGACTTAGCAATGAAACTACCACCACATTATCTTTGAATACGATTCTCTCCCACTACCTTGTGTTTAAATCAGGCAGCTGAACTAGAATGATAATGATGATAAAAAGAACAGCTGCCATTTTCTGACAGTGTTGTACGTGCAGAATCTCACACATCTTTCTCAGTCCTTCCGACTGCCCTGCAAGTAGTCACCATAGCTATGATTTTCTCTGTTGGGGGTATGTGGGCACTGAGACTCCCAGGCGATGAGCAGACAGCCTGAAGTCACACAGCGTGTCAGTGCAGAGGTGGCCTGAACACACAGCAGTGGCTGGCACCGGAGCCTGCAGATCACTGCGGCCACAGGCTAGAGTTGGAGCTTCACCCCCACATTGGGTTGACTGCTTGGCAGGGCTGGGTAAGAGGCATAAATCTTTGACATGGAAACAAAACATGTCACTTTGGCTGTTTGAATCCAGAGAAGTGTTTGATCCCCTTCCTTATGTGGCCCAGATGCCTGCAGGCTCCAGTTACGAGTATGTATCCGGGAAGCTAATAAGGCCATAGCTTTTTTGAAGGGGCAGCTTGGAACAGCACCCCTAGGGGCCGGCGGCAAGGCCGCGTTTGTGCCATAAAACCACTGGCTGGTTTGCTTGCCTCTTTCCATGGGCGTTGGTAATGGCAGCCCCAGCCTGGGTTTCCTGACTCTGGCTCTCCTCCATGGCCTTAAGGGGATACTTTCCAAGAGAAGCTCAGATTCATGCCATTCTCTTAGGTTTATCCAATTTTCCTGAAAGGAAATCTGCATCTAAAAGTTGCCCAGAGAAGTGGGGGCTTCACACATGGAAGGTTTGAACTTAAGAGCTCTGCAACTTTAGGCAAATTACTGAATCTCTCTGTGCCTCACTGTCCTCCTCATCAAATGGTGGCACCCATAGTAGCTATGTTATTGGGTTGTTGAGAGGATTGAGTGAACTAATTCATGGGAAATACCTAGAACAATGCCAGGAACATGGTGGCTGTTTAATAAGTATTAACTCATTACAGTTACAGTAATTATCATTTCGATGGTGACCGTGGTGTTGGCGATGGTGCTCCTGGACACGCCAGGTCTGGGAACCCCTGTGTCAGTCCTCCGCAAACAGGACCATAGGGAGGCCCCTTTCTGGACACCGCAGCACTGCCTAGGACTGTCACACCCACGAGATTTGTAAACTGGAAAGTGGCCAACATTACAAAGTGAAATAAGTCTCTTTTCCTAATGAGACTTCCATAGATATTTATTGGGAAGCACTCAAGAAGAGGACCATTCTTCACCCTTATCTTTGTTCTACCTTCACCCCACTCAAGTGAGAATAGATTTGTTCTCTGTACCCTGCTGGAACATGCCTTGTTTCCTTCTTACGGTTTCATTAATTATGCATTTAATATCAGCAGGAACAGCATCCATCACTAAGTGCTGCTGGCCTGGGCAGCTGCTGTCCAGAGGAGGGGCAACTACAATGAGATTATCCTGAGTATCTTTTCTGAACTCTGGGTTTATGATTCAAAGGGCAAAAAGGGAGGAAGCTCTGTGGGTGCCATACTGTAGGTGATGAGACCAGGGAATTACAAAAATGACATTTCTTGGTTGGGGCTAAAAAATTTTTCATTCCCAGGCATATTCAAGATACTGGGCCTAGACATTCATATCTCTTTGCCTGGTCAAGGAAAACCAAGAGAAGATTTCCAGTTTAACTCAGTGAGAATTTTTGTTTAAGAGCAGTTTTCATGAGTCCAGACTATTACTTTGAGAAATTCAGAAGCCAAGTAGAACATTGCTCTGCCCTCAAGGAGCTTGGAGTCTCAATAGCAGAGTATAAATCCATTTTCTAGCATCCAAGCTTTTGAAGAAGATGACTAACTTTTGTTAGGCATTGATGTAGGGCATTTTGACCCTTAGCACAACCCTGTTAGATTGGGAAATATCCATTTTCCTGGTGAGTAAACTGAACTTCAGAGAAGTGATTGATTTTCCTATTAAAGGTCATCTAACTATTAAGTTGGAGAAGGCAATGGCACCCCACTCCAGTACTCTTGCCTGGAAAATCCCATGGATGGAGGAGCCTGGTAGGCTGCAGTCTATGGGGTCACTAGAAGTCGGACACGACTGAGCGACTTGACTTTCACTTTTTACTTTCATGCATTGTAGAAGGAAATGGCAACCCACTCCAGTGTTCTTGCCTGGAGAATCCCAGGGACAGGGGAGCCTGGTGGGCTGCCATCTATGGGGTCACACAGTGTCAGACACGACTGAAGTGACTTAGTAGCAGTAGCAGTAGCAACTATTAAGTGGGGCTGCTAGAATTCAACCCCAGCCCTGTCTTTTCACTCTTCTGTACTGTCTCTCAGAAATAGGGTACCTTTTGGACCTAACAGACAGCTCTAGGTAGTTCCAGAAACACTGTCAGTTCATATTAGCTCTTCCTGGCCCTGGGGTAGAGATATCAACAGTGATTGGCTGTGGTGTTAACCTCTAGATGTTAAAAACTCTGATTGGCCCAGAAATCAGTGGACCAGATGTGCTCTGTGGCTCCAGGTAAATTTTTCCATCTTAGGCGAGTATCTGCCTGCTACTCAGACCATTCTCTCCACTTGGGAAGCTCTCATTGGCTCTGCTTTCATTAATTCCAGCCTTAGTCTTGAGGCATCTCTGGGTCATCTGGGCAGCAAATATCTTGGGATCATTTTTGAACCTATACTGGAGACCCTGTGAAATGAAAACCTACCAGCCTATCCCCAGCCATTGGGGAAGACTGAGGGCAGGCTTGGTCTCTATAGTGGGCAGTGTAACCAGAGATGGCAAAAACTGAGAGGAGCGCGTGCAGCACTCACTGAAGCCCTGCAGAGGCCCAGAGCACTCCCCACTGGGAGGCCACCGCAGGACCCTGCTCCCAGGCAGGAGAGTGGCCACGTGCTTGGTGACAGCTTTTGTGGCCCTGCCTGCTTAGCTTGAGGGCCACAGACAACCTCTAGTTGATGCTCCCAACCTGAATCTGCAATTGGAAACTTTCACTCCCAAAATTAATGGCATCTTCAGAATGGCCATGGCACCGGAGTCTTTCCACCACAGGGAAAGGTACAATGACTGCATTTTAGCAACCGTGGGTATTGGGCCTTTATTTTTGAAATTAAGATTTTGGGGTAAATAATAATTCAAGGCCACTGAGAAAGAATCTTATAGGATCAAAGATTCTTGATGTCTCTGCTGTAAAGATATCTGACAAACCTGTGGATGAACCTCAACCAGCAAAAAAGGCTAATGGGATATCAAGAAAGAACAAGAAAAGCAGTTTCAGCAGAAGAGCAGAGTAGCTCAAGCCTAGACCTTCTGGGGACACATACACTTGCATTCAAATGCCAGCTTCACCGTTTTATAACTGCAGAACCTTGGGCCAGTTCTTCAACCTCTCTGGGCCTCAATCTCCTGCTCTCTAAAAATGGGGAGAACCATAATACAAATAGCATAGTTTCTGAGGAGGATTTAACAAGGACACATGCATAGGCTTATTAATGAATGCATTCAATAAATATTTCCTAAGCGTATGCTGGGTTAGACATGGTCTTAGTCACTGGATGTACAACAGAAGATAAAGAGATGGAATTCTTGCTTGCATGATGCTTATATCTGGGAGAGGAGACAGAATAAATGATGGGGTTAGCCAAAAGTTTCATTCAGGCTTCTCTGTACCATGGTAAACCCAAACGAACTTTTTGGCCAACCCAACAGTTTTGCTTAAGATATATATGTCCTGAATCCTGTGAACAGACTGAAATGAGGGTCAATCTACTGTAGTCCAAGTGATCTGGGAAGACTTCTCCAGGAAGTGATTTTTGAACTGAGATCACAAAACTGGGTAGTAGTTTGCATGCTTGCTAAGTCACTTCGGTCGTGCCTTATCCTATGCAACCCTATGGGCTGAAGTCCAGCAGGGTCCTCTGTCCATGGGATTCTCCAGGCAGGAATTCTGGAGTGGGCCGCCATGCCCTCCTCCAGGGGATCTTCCCAACCCAGGGATCGGACCCATGTCTCTTACATCTCCTGCATCGGCAGTCAGGTTCTTTAGCTCTAGCACCATCTGGGATGCCCCCTTTAGCTACTGTCGAAAGAGAGAGTTAGGGTAGCTTGCCCATGACAAGGGAGCTGGTAATTGGATTGGAATTCTAGAAGGCAACCTGATAGTATCTATGAAAACAAACAACAAAGACAGCAAACAAACAATAACAAAATCTGCATAGACTCTGGGCCTTAGCGGTTCCACCTCTAGGAACATGTACTACAAAACAGTCTCTCATGCATAAAGATGTATAAACAAGGATGTTGATTACAGCATGGATGCTAAAGAAGAAGCAAGCTGGAGTCCAGCTAAATGTCTGTAAATAGGAAACTGGTTAAAATTGAAGCGCATTCTTCAAGTAGCAGACCATGCAGCAATAAAAGAGAGTGAAGTAAATCTGTATATGCTAATATGGGAACATCTGCAAGTAATACTGATGAGAGAAAAAAGCAAAGTAGAGCAGANGAAACTATCACCACATTATCTTTGAATACGATTCTCTCCCACTACCTTGTGTTTAAATCAGGCAGCTGAACTAGAATGATAATGATGATAAAAAGAACAGCTGCCATTTTCTGACAGTGTTGTACGTGCAGAATCTCACACATCTTTCTCAGTCCTTCCGACTGCCCTGCAAGTAGTCACCATAGCTATGATTTTCTCTGTTGGGGGTATGTGGGCACTGAGACTCCCAGGCGATGAGCAGACAGCCTGAAGTCACACAGCGTGTCAGTGCAGAGGTGGCCTGAACACACAGCAGTGGCTGGCACCGGAGCCTGCAGATCACTGCGGCCACAGGCTAGAGTTGGAGCTTCACCCCCACATTGGGTTGACTGCTTGGCAGGGCTGGGTAAGAGGCATAAATCTTTGACATGGAAACAAAACATGTCACTTTGGCTGTTTGAATCCAGAGAAGTGTTTGATCCCCTTCCTTATGTGGCCCAGATGCCTGCAGGCTCCAGTTACGAGTATGTATCCGGGAAGCTAATAAGGCCATAGCTTTTTTGAAGGGGCAGCTTGGAACAGCACCCCTAGGGGCCAGCGGCAAGGCCGCGTTTGTGCCATAAAACCACTGGCTGGTTTGCTTGCCTCTTTCCATGGGCGTTGGTAATGGCAGCCCCAGCCTGGGTTTCCTGACTCTGGCTCTCCTCCATGGCCTTAAGGGGATACTTTCCAAGAGAAGCTCAGATTCATGCCATTCTCTTAGGTTTATCCAATTTTCCTGAAAGGAAATCTGCATCTAAAAGTTGCCCAGAGAAGTGGGGGCTTCACACATGGAAGGTTTGAACTTAAGAGCTCTGCAACTTTAGGCAAATTACTGAATCTCTCTGTGCCTCACTGTCCTCCTCATCAAATGGTGGCACCCATAGTAGCTGTGTTATTGGGTTGTTGAGAGGATTGAGTGAACTAATTCATGGGAAATACCTAGAACAATGCCAGGAACATGGTGGCTGTTTAATAAGTATTAACTCATTACAGTTACAGTAATTATCATTTCGATGCTGACCGTGGTGTTGGCGATGGTGCTCCTGGACACGCCAGGTCTGGGAACCCCTGTGTCAGTCCTCCGCAAACAGGACCATAGGGAGGCCCCTTTCTGGACACCGCAGCACTGCCTAGGACTGTCACACCCACGAGATTTGTAAACTGGAAAGTGGCCAACATTACAAAGTGAAATAAGTCTCTTTTCCTAATGAGACTTCCATAGATATTTATTGGGAAGCACTCAAGAAGAGGACCATTCTTCACCCTTATCTTTGTTCTACCTTCACCCCACTCAAGTGAGAATAGATTTGTTCTCTGTACCCTGCTGGAACATGCCTTGTTTCCTTCTTACGGTTTCATTAATTATGCATTTAATATCAGCAGGAACAGCATCCATCACTAAGTGCTGCTGGCCTGGGCAGCTGCTGTCCAGAGGAGGGGCAACTACAATGAGATTATCCTGAGTATCTTTTCTGAACTCTGGGTTTATGATTCAAAGGGCAAAAAGGGAGGAAGCTCTGTGGGTGCCATACTGTAGGTGATGAGACCAGGGAATTACAAAAATGACATTTCTTGGTTGGGGCTAAAAAATTTTTCATTCCCAGGCATATTCAAGATACTGGGCCTAGACATTCATATCTCTTTGCCTGGTCAAGGAAAACCAAGAGAAGATTTCCAGTTTAACTCAGTGAGAATTTTTGTTTAAGAGCAGTTTTCATGAGTCCAGACTATTACTTTGAGAAATTCAGAAGCCAAGTAGAACATTGCTCTGCCCTCAAGGAGCTTGGAGTCTCAATAGCAGAGTATAAATCCATTTTCTAGCATCCAAGCTTTTGAAGAAGATGACTAACTTTTGTTAGGCATTGATGTAGGGCATTTTGACCCTTAGCACAACCCTGTTAGATTGGGAAATATCCATTTTCCTGGTGAGTAAACTGAACTTCAGAGAAGTGATTGATTTTCCTATTAAAGGTCATCTAACTATTAAGTTGGAGAAGGCAATGGCACCCCACTCCAGTACTCTTGCCTGGAAAATCCCATGGATGGAGGAGCCTGGTAGGCTGCAGTCTATGGGGTCACTAGAAGTCGGACACGACTGAGCGACTTGACTTTCACTTTTTACTTTCATGCATTGTAGAAGGAAATGGCAACCCACTCCAGTGTTCTTGCCTGGAGAATCCCAGGGACAGGGGAGCCTGGTGGGCTGCCATCTATGGGGTCACACAGTGTCAGACACGACTGAAGTGACTTAGTAGCAGTAGCAGTAGCAACTATTAAGTGGGGCTGCTAGAATTCAACCCCAGCCCTGTCTTTTCACTCTTCTGTACTGTCTCTCAGAAATAGGGTACCTTTTGGACCTAACAGACAGCTCTAGGTAGTTCCAGAAACACTGTCAGTTCATATTAGCTCTTCCTGGCCCTGGGGTAGAGATATCAACAGTGATTGGCTGTGGTGTTAACCTCTAGATGTTAAAAACTCTGATTGGCCCAGAAATCAGTGGACCAGATGTGCTCTGTGGCTCCAGGTAAATTTTTCCATCTTAGGCGAGTATCTGCCTGCTACTCAGACCATTCTCTCCACTTGGGAAGCTCTCATTGGCTCTGCTTTCATTAATTCCAGCCTTAGTCTTGAGGCATCTCTGGGTCATCTGGGCAGCAAATATCTTGGGATCATTTTTGAACCTATACTGGAGACCCTGTGAAATGAAAACCTACCAGCCTATCCCCAGCCATTGGGGAAGACTGAGGGCAGGCTTGGTCTCTATAGTGGGCAGTGTAACCAGAGATGGCAAAAACTGAGAGGAGCGCGTGCAGCACTCACTGAAGCCCTGCAGAGGCCCAGAGCACTCCCCACTGGGAGGCCACCGCAGGACCCTGCTCCCAGGCAGGAGAGTGGCCACGTGCTTGGTGACAGCTTTTGTGGCCCTGCCTGCTTAGCTTGAGGGCCACAGACAACCTCTAGTTGATGCTCCCAACCTGAATCTGCAATTGGAAACTTTCACTCCCAAAATTAATGGCATCTTCAGAATGGCCATGGCACCGGAGTCTTTCCACCACAGGGAAAGGTACAATGACTGCATTTTAGCAACCGTGGGTATTGGGCCTTTATTTTTGAAATTAAGATTTTGGGGTAAATAATAATTCAAGGCCACTGAGAAAGAATCTTATAGGATCAAAGATTCTTGATGTCTCTGCTGTAAAGATATCTGACAAACCTGTGGATGAACCTCAACCAGCAAAAAAGGCTAATGGGATATCAAGAAAGAACAAGAAAAGCAGTTTCAGCAGAAGAGCAGAGTAGCTCAAGCCTAGACCTTCTGGGGACACATACACTTGCATTCAAATGCCAGCTTCACCGTTTTATAACTGCAGAACCTTGGGCCAGTTCTTCAACCTCTCTGGGCCTCAATCTCCTGCTCTCTAAAAATGGGGAGAACCATAATACAAATAGCATAGTTTCTGAGGAGGATTTAACAAGGACACATGCATAGGCTTATTAATGAATGCATTCAATAAATATTTCCTAAGCGTATGCTGGGTTAGACATGGTCTTAGTCACTGGATGTACAACAGAAGATAAAGAGATGGAATTCTTGCTTGCATGATGCTTATATCTGGGAGAGGAGACAGAATAAATGATGGGGTTAGCCAAAAGTTTCATTCAGGCTTCTCTGTACCATGGTAAACCCAAACGAACTTTTTGGCCAACCCAACAGTT
>SJYW01008687.1:9980-22535 GCA_006410735.1 Raphicerus campestris
ACAGGGTCCTTGGGGCTGGTGCACTGGGATGACCCAGAGGGATGGGATGGGATGGGGAGGGAGGTTGGGAGGGGGGTTCAGAATGGGGAACACACGTACACTCATGGCAGATTCAAGTCAATGTATGGCAAAACCAATACAATATTGTAAGGTAAAATAAATAAATTAATTAAATTAAAAAAAAAAAGAAAGCCATAGTCCTCAATGAGCTTATATTAAATCCTAAGAGATTGAATTTTCAGTGCACCCAAGCCTCTTGCTTCATCTTCTAAGCTCCCAGAGAATGCATTCATTTGGTCAAGAAATCTGTGTTTAAGTCCTCTGTGCCACACATATTGCCTGATGTTAAAGACAGAGAGGTGAAAGATATCATTCTTCCCTCTGATCTTTGGCTCATGTCATCTGTGTAGATCATATCACAGAATGTTACGGTTCATTGTGATTATGTCTTAGGGAAGAACTCAGGTCCTAGTCATATTTGTTCACTGTGTTTGGCTCGGTAATCAAGTTTAATTGCTGCAAAAAGTTTTAATGGTTAATCCCCACCCCCCTAAAATATAGTTATAGGAATAAAAAGAGATAAACAAGAGTAGATGAGAAACAACGTTGCTAGACTAGAAGGTATAAACATTTTTTGATTGCCTGTCATATGACAAATACCATTGCAGAAATTTGTATATGTTCCCTTGTTTATTCCTCACTCCAGTTCTGTAAAGCAGAAAAAAACTAACCTTACTAAGCCTTACAGAGGTTAATGCTTTACTCTCTTCCTACCTATATTCCCCACTGCAGCCAGGTGACCTGGTCTGATCACTCATTGGCTTAGCAGCCTTCCATGACTCTCCACTGCACTTGGAATAATATCCCAAACTCTCAACTGACTTTGAAGGAGCTAAGGGAACTGGTGTTTTCCCCTCTCCAGCCTCATTTCTTGCCTCCCTTCCTCCTACTCTTTTCTCTCTTGGTAAAATGCATTTCTTTCAGCTGCTTAAACACACACCATGCCCTTTTCCAGCCTGGCCTTCCCACAGGCTGTTCTCCATTCCAGAGTGCTTTTCCTTCCTCTCTTCTCAATAAGTGTTGAATGAATTAATGAATTAATGAATGAAGGGATATTGAAGTGAGCACAGAATCCTGTTCAGTGGAAACACTGAGAGTAGATAAAGGGATTATGGAATTAATCACAAAACCATGATACATGAGTTCTCTGAGGCTGAAGCTGATCACAAGATGTAGCATGTCCAGCACCCAGGTCTTGGCCTCAGCAGTTCCTGCTCTTCTTTCAAGCCCCAGTGTTGGTGCCACACTCTCTAGAATGCTTTAAAAGCACCAGACTGGTTAAACCCCTCAGTGTGCTCTGTAACTCCACACACTTCCCTTCTATGGTGCTCGTCAGACCAGACTGAAGTCACTTGAAAGCACAGCCGGGACTTTTATGCTTGCTTCTCTATTCTCAGCCCACAGCACTGTAACAACACGTAGTGGTTTCTCTCTCTATATTAGCTGATTTGAATCGAGGACACATAGTTTATTAGCATTTCTCATTGCTTTTGGTGTTTTATTCTTTTGGTCATTAGTTTATTTTAAATGAAATTGGAGATTTTATATATTCCCTTCCCACTCTTTCAAACTGAGTATAACTATTGAGAGAGTGGAGTTACTTTCAGATATAAAATATTATTAATTAATAATTAATAGTAAAATTTAAAAAATAACTCTCCCAACTTTTAAAGTGTCCCTCTGGGCACCTGCTCTGGAGAGCACATTTTCCTTTTTTTTTTTTAACCTCACCTTCCACGTTTTTCCCTTTGCCCAACTAATTCCTATCTATCTTTTTCATCTCAGCAGAGTATTGCTTGAGACCATGTGTACATCCACTATCAAGATGACGGCTGCATTCCCAGTGTCAAATACAAGAGTACCTGACACATGGTAGGAGCTTGATACTGGATAATGAGTGAGTGAATAAATGAAGATGTGTTGGAAAGATTCAAGGTAGGATCTTATTCAGTGGAAAGATCAGGAATAAAGAGATGAGAAAATAAATCACAAAGTTACGATAATAGCTCTGTTCTTTAATATTTAAGCTGATCATAGATCTTGGTTTATATATAACATTCTCCAATAAAATGAAGCAGGAAATTTTTGGAAGAAATACAAGATTAGTTTGGAATGTTATGTAGAGCCAGAAAATAATGAAATGTTGAGTGGCTGTAAGTGCAGACTGAACTTAGTGACTCTCATCTAATAGACAAAATACGGAAAGGGAAGAATAGTAACTATTCTCTGTCAGGAGAAACCTGACAGATGCTCCCTTTACCTAGTGGTCAAGATTAATATCTCCAGTAATGTATGTTGACATTATAGACTCCCTGACATGATGCAATAAGAAATACATCTCTCTTTGGGGATATTGGTCTATGAGATCTGTACTGCTACTGCTAAGTCGCTTCAGTCGTGTCCGACTCTGTGCGACCCCATAGACGGCAGCCCACCAGGCTCCCCGTCCCTGGGCTTCTCCAGGCAAGAACACTGGAGTGGGTTGCCATTTCCTTCTCCAATGCATGAAAGTGGGAAGTGAAAGTGAAGTCGCTCAGTCATGTCCGACTCTTAGCGACCCCATGGACTGCAGCCTACCAGGCTCCTCCGTCCATGGAATTTTCCAGGCAAGAGTACTACAGTGGGGTGCCATTGCCTTCTCCAATGAGATTTGTAATCTCTACCTAATCATGGGAAAATATCAGATAACCTAAATTGGGGGGCAGTGAAGGAGATATCTGACTAGTGTATTTAAATGTGTCAGGGTGATGAAAGAGATAGGGAAATTGAGAAGCAGTTAAACAATCAAAAGAGAATGAGATATGACAGCTAAGTGCAACATGGTATACTGGAATAGAAGAATATTAGTGGAAAAACCAATGAAATCTGGATAAATTCTATAATTTAGTTAAGTTCACTGTTCTGATATTAGTTTCTTGATTCTAATACATGGGCCATGGTTATGTTAACACCATGAAAAGCTGAATGAGAGTATAAGGGTACTCTATACTATTTATCTTTGCATCTCATCTGAAAATCTAAATTATTTCAAAATAAAGAGTTGAAAAAAATTCCACACAAGGCTTGGCTGTAGCATCCATCTACATGGAGTGAGGCGAGGGGAGCAAGAAAAATTGCCTGATTTGGAGTACATAAAATCTTGGCTTTCTAGCAGTTCATATAGTCTGATTCAGACTAGTGTGACCCTGTTCTCTGGCCATAGATTTTACTGTCAGGATGGTCATGCAGGCAGAATTGGGTAAGAGAGCGTGAGAATTCATTCTCTCCAAAGTTTAGTGTCTCCAAGCCACAACAGTTTATTAGTTCTTGAGTCCGTGGGTCAGGATTTGGGCAGGGCTCAGATGGAATGGCACACTCTCTTCCATGTGGTGTTGGTCAGGCTCATCCATAAATTTATGGTCACTTGGCAAGTCAGCTCAGGACCAGAGAGTCCTTGAAGGTGTTGGTCCTACGTCTACTGATTGTCTGGGCTGCCTTGGTTCTCTTCTGTGTGTTGTCTCCACCCAGGCAGCTGGGGTATGTTTTCATGCACAGAGCACCTCCTGAGTGTGAGAACAGAGGCACAAGGACCGTTGACATCCAAACTTGAGACCTGTGCTACACAATTTCTGTCACATTATATTATTCAAAGCAAGTCCCCACCTCTATGGAAAGATCTATAAGAATTTGTAATAATATAGAATCATTAACCCCACCCTTACAGCTAGGGGAGGGGAAATCACTTTCACCTAAATCACAGAGCTCCTGAACAGAATGGACATTAGGAGAAAACTGGCCAGAGGCTGCAGACGAGGCTAAAAGGTAGATTGAAATTAATTGTGAGAGGCTCTGGATGCCTTGCTAAATGGGCTTTCTCTTTTAGCTGGCGATTTTCACCTTGTTTCTGTGACAACATGATTCTGATGCATTTTCATTAGGAAACATGACTTAAAAGTGAGTCACCATGGCTGTTTTTCTCAGCCTGAAGGTTAAGCATGAATCATGTTTCCTAGGGGGCTTTATGTACCTTCCTCTTGGGAAATGGGGCTGCCTTGGTTGTAACACAGTACCAGGCACTGGGAAGCCACTGACATCTTGTTCCCAAGTGCAAGAGAGAGAGTTCTGCTCTGACATTCAGTCTTAAGATGCTCCTGTAACAGCTCTGAGTTATACTTGCCACTTTTCATTTCCCCTACTGTGCATATACTGCTAGTTTGGAATTTTCCTGTTTCTAGAAGTACACAGTTTCCAGAAGCATCAGTTTTCTCCTGTTGCCCAAATCCCTGTGGCCCAGTCTACTCCTAGGTGCTCACACACAATTCTCATTGCTAATGGCTTTTTTTCTTTCTTGCTTTCTGGCCACAACCAGGACAGCCCCAGTCCATCCAATGTCTTTGCACATCAACCAGGGGAATGGCCACTGCTCAATTCTCTTTCTTCCCAGAGATTGCCTTCTTGCAGCCGACGTGGTCTCCAGTGGCCAAATGAACATGCACTTGAGCATACTGATGAGAGGATCTTATCAGTGCAATCTCCATGATATCTGAACTGCAGCTCCAGTGAGTGTCCTGCCATGAGGACATATTTATCTCTGCCACTGGGCTGAATACAACCTGTATTAGAATGTGGGATTCACCTTATTTGTGTTGAAAATAAATATTTCTTGAATGAGCACATGAATAATGGATAAATAAACAAGATAACCCTGTGTAGCATCCCTCTTGAAAAGTTAGGGGCATGGAAAATGTCCTCTGGTGGATGATTCCTCAGAGTCCTGTTTCCCAGGCAAGCACTTGTGCTAAGTGGAAGCAGGCATGTTGATCTTACATTCTCTCTTACACTGGAAAAAATGATTTTATCACTTCATAGTGGGAAACTAGAAGGATACCTACAGAGCAGAGCTGCTCAGGTGAAGCATCAGGTAAAGAAGGAAAGGTCACCTGTCTGATTTAGTGACAAATAGAAGGGCAGAACTTTTATCTCTTGAGTTCCCAGGCCAATTAACTCTTCTACTTACCACTCTTCTTTCTCTTACCAGTCATGTGGTCTTGGTCATGTCTGTTTCCTCACCTGCAAAATAAATACCATCACCTAATCTACTTATTTCCTATTATTGACTTGAGGACTGGAATTCGTAAAAACGCTGTGCAAAGCATCTAGTGGGGAGAGAAGAAACAGCAGAGATATGTTTTTAGGTGAGGATCTTTAGAAGATATTATCTAAATGAAGGTGGTGAGATAGAAGTATGTGAAATACAGATTTTCCATGCCCTCTATACTGTACCCTCTTCCCCAAGAAGCTACAATAAAATCTGGTCAGAATGTTGTGAAATCCCTGGTCAGGCTCCTCCTCTCCCTAGATGGGGTTAAATCTGGTCTCATTTGTCCTCTAGGGAGGTGATGGCCCATGAATCTTCTGCTACTCTTGCCTTTGTCTTTAGTAGTCACCTCGACCAGAGCTCATACATCCCTCCTTCACTGTCAGTAATGTTGTTGGATTAATGATTGCATGGAGCCTTGGCTTCTTCTAGTCTTAGTCATATGAGGCAATACTTCCCAGCTCTCTTGTTCTCTTTTCCAGAAAGAACCTTCTTCAAGCTTCTAAAATGTTGACCAGACCCCTGAAAAGCTACAGTATCAACCAACAAGCACTCTTATACAAACATGTTCCACTGTCAGTCCCACTTTCTGTTCAGCCTTAATAATTCCAAAGGGAAATCCAACTCAGCCCAAGTGACTAAGTCATTCCCTTGTAGAGCCTGTATTAGTTTCTTCCGTCCTTCCACCTTCCTTCTTCCCTTTCTGTCTTGTTTCTTTCCTTCCTTCCTCCTATATTGGAGCAGACTTTAGAAATGAATTTATTACAGTTTGGAGCCCTGCCCTAAGCAGGCCTTATCTGTAAATGATAACTGATATGCTCTGTGTGATGAGTTAAAAGACTAGAATCTTTGCAACATGGCTTGGAAGTTACTCTGTGAAGTTCTATATTGCTTTGCTTACTTAACTTCCATGCCCCGAATGCCTTGAAGATAGTCCCAGAGAAGATGCTAATGGGTTTGTGTGTGAGCTCACTTACCAGGATAGAAACAAGTGGTATTGCCTTGAGTTCAGCTTCCCTCTTCTGATCTGCCTGCGCCTATAAGAAGAAGAATCGGACATGAGGAGAAAAAACAAATTGGAGATTGTTAGAAGTAGGAGCAAAGCAGTCCACTGGAGAATATCATCAACAGCTGCAGAGGCCTGGTCAGTATACAGTTCATGGCAGACTGGTTTGGGATCAGGAGCAATCATGGGCATGGACTCCTAGGCCAAATAGGATTTAATGAGAAAAAAGCAAGCTACTTCTAGGCTGGGACTAGCAATTAGGTCAGGACTGGATCCCAAGGCATCCATGAAGTTAAGCTTGTACAGAAGCCCAGTGACCCTGGCTATGACAGTCAGAAGTCAGAGCTCATGGAGGTTCATGGTACATCCCTTACACACCAGCCTGGCCTACAGATTTTGTTCCACCCTGCAGGGCAGCACTTGTCCAGCAGAGGGGTGTTTCAGGGGTGTCTGGCCCAGGATGGCTAGACCTCCAGTGTAGTGGAGGTCCCTACACTCTGGGATCTCATTCTCCCCAGGACAGTGCATGGGCAGCAGAGGAGCTTCACTGACTTGCAGTTCATGTCAAGACAACGTTAGGAAGAGCTCTCGAACCCCTGGATACCTCCTGAAATGGCTACAGGGGAATTGGTAGTATTTTGGCTTCACAGGTTGGATGGAGGGCTGCCCTATAGACTTAACTGGGGTTGCAGGCGAGGCTGCAATCTTTGCTGCCAACGCCTAACTCCATGTTGTGTCTAGAGTTTTGGTAATACTAGTGTTTTCTCTCTTCTGCATGTTCTCTCTCCCAGAAATTGCAGCATCCCTTATTATGGAGCAGGTATTATTAGAACTGGAAATCCTGTGATTTCAGACAAAAGAATGGTAGCAAGTCTGGAGCACCAAGACAGAGAAGAATCTAGCTGAATATAGCTGAGGAGACAGGCTTTGGGTGTCTGTTCACTTGCCCACTTGTACAGGCTAGTGTTAGAAAAATGTCCTTCTATGACTTGTCTTTTGCCATTAGTGGGCTGTGTGATCCTAAGCAAGTCACTCTTGCTCCCTGGACCTCTGTCTTCTCACTTGTTAAAGGGGGCATTGAAAGTAGACCAGCTCAAGAGTTACTGTGGCCTTAATACTCAGAAGGTATCTCTCTCTGCTCCCTGCCTAGTCTGTGCCCTGCTTCTGGCTCCCCAGGTAGTCCTGTTCCTTCCTTCATCTACCTCACATTCTTTTTTTTTTTTTTTTNCAGAAAATAATGAAATGTTGAGTGGCTGTAAGTGCAGACTGAACTTAGTGACTCTCATCTAATAGACAAAATACGGAAAGGGAAGAATAGTAACTATTCTCTGTCAGGAGAAACCTGACAGATGCTCCCTTTACCTAGTGGTCAAGATTAATATCTCCAGTAATGTATGTTGACATTATAGACTCCCTGACATGATGCAATAAGAAATACATCTCTCTTTGGGGATATTGGTCTATGAGATCTGTACTGCTACTGCTAAGTCGCTTCAGTCGTGTCCGACTCTGTGCGACCCCATAGACGGCAGCCCACCAGGCTCCCCGTCCCTGGGCTTCTCCAGGCAAGAACACTGGAGTGGGTTGCCATTTCCTTCTCCAATGCATGAAAGTGGGAAGTGAAAGTGAAGTCGCTCAGTCATGTCCGACTCTTAGCGACCCCATGGACTGCAGCCTACCAGGCTCCTCCGTCCATGGAATTTTCCAGGCAAGAGTACTACAGTGGGGTGCCATTGCCTTCTCCAATGAGATTTGTAATCTCTACCTAATCATGGGAAAATATCAGATAACCTAAATTGGGGGGCAGTGAAGGAGATATCTGACTAGTGTATTTAAATGTGTCAGGGTGATGAAAGAGATAGGGAAATTGAGAAGCAGTTAAACAATCAAAAGAGAATGAGATATGACAGCTAAGTGCAACATGGTATACTGGAATAGAAGAATATTAGTGGAAAAACCAATGAAATCTGGATAAATTCTATAATTTAGTTAAGTTCACTGTTCTGATATTAGTTTCTTGATTCTAATACATGGGCCATGGTTATGTTAACACCATGAAAAGCTGAATGAGAGTATAAGGGTACTCTATACTATTTATCTTTGCATCTCATCTGAAAATCTAAATTATTTCAAAATAAAGAGTTGAAAAAAATTCCACACAAGGCTTGGCTGTAGCATCCATCTACATGGAGTGAGGCGAGGGGAGCAAGAAAAATTGCCTGATTTGGAGTACATAAAATCTTGGCTTTCTAGCAGTTCATATAGTCTGATTCAGACTAGTGTGACCCTGTTCTCTGGCCATAGATTTTACTGTCAGGATGGTCATGCAGGCAGAATTGGGTAAGAGAGCGTGAGAATTCATTCTCTCCAAAGTTTAGTGTCTCCAAGCCACAACAGTTTATTAGTTCTTGAGTCCGTGGGTCAGGATTTGGGCAGGGCTCAGATGGAATGGCACACTCTCTTCCATGTGGTGTTGGTCAGGCTCATTCATAAATTTATGGTCACTTGGCAAGTCAGCTCAGGACCAGAGAGTCCTTGAAGGTGTTGGTCCTACGTCTACTGATTGTCTGGGCTGCCTTGGTTCTCTTCTGTGTGTTGTCTCCACCCAGGCAGCTGGGGTATGTTTTCATGCACAGAGCACCTCCTGAGTGTGAGAACAGAGGCACAAGGACCGTTGACATCCAAACTTGAGACCTGTGCTACACAATTTCTGTCACATTATATTATTCAAAGCAAGTCCCCACCTCTATGGAAAGATCTATAAGAATTTGTAATAATATAGAATCATTAACCCCACCCTTACAGCTAGGGGAGGGGAAATCACTTTCACCTAAATCACAGAGCTCCTGAACAGAATGGACATTAGGAGAAAACTGGCCAGAGGCTGCAGACGAGGCTAAAAGGTAGATTGAAATTAATTGTGAGAGGCTCTGGATGCCTTGCTAAATGGGCTTTCTCTTTTAGCTGGCGATTTTCACCTTGTTTCTGTGACAACATGATTCTGATGCATTTTCATTAGGAAACATGACTTAAAAGTGAGTCACCATGGCTGTTTTTCTCAGCCTGAAGGTTAAGCATGAATCATGTTTCCTAGGGGGCTTTATGTACCTTCCTCTTGGGAAATGGGGCTGCCTTGGTTGTAACACAGTACCAGGCACTGGGAAGCCACTGACATCTTGTTCCCAAGTGCAAGAGAGAGAGTTCTGCTCTGACATTCAGTCTTAAGATGCTCCTGTAACAGCTCTGAGTTATACTTGCCACTTTTCATTTCCCCTACTGTGCATATACTGCTAGTTTGGAATTTTCCTGTTTCCAGAAGTACACAGTTTCCAGAAGCAACAGTTTTCTCCTGTTGCCCAAATCCCTGTGGCCCAGTCTACTCCTAGGTGCTCACACACAATTCTCATTGCTAATGGCTTTTTTTCTTTCTTGCTTTCTGGCCACAACCAGGACAGCCCCAGTCCATCCAATGTCTTTGCACATCAACCAGGGGAATGGCCACTGCTCAATTCTCTTTCTTCCCAGAGATTGCCTTCTTGCAGCCGACGTGGTCTCCAGTGGCCAAATGAACATGCACTTGAGCATACTGATGAGAGGATCTTATCAGTGCAATCTCCATGATATCTGAACTGCAGCTCCAGTGAGTGTCCTGCCATGAGGACATATTTATCTCTGCCACTGGGCTGAATACAACCTGTATTAGAATGTGGGATTCACCTTATTTGTATTGAAAATAAATATTTCTTGAATGAGCACATGAATAATGGATAAATAAACAAGATAACCCTGTGTAGCATCCTTCTTGAAAATTTAGGGGCATGGAAAATGTCCTTTGGTGGATGATTCCTCAGAGTCCTGTTTCCCAGGCAAGCACTTGTGCTAAGTGGAAGCAGGCATCTTGATCTTACATTCTCTCTTACACTGGAAAAAATGATTTTATCATTTCATAGTGGGAAACTAGAAGGATACCTACAGAGCAGAGCTGCTCAGGTGAAGCATCAGGTAAAGAAGGAAAGGTCACCTGTCTGATTTAGTGACAAATAGAAGGGCAGAACTTTTATCTCTTGAGTTCCCAGGCCAATTAACTCTTCTACTTACCACTCTTCTTTCTCTTACCAGTCATGTGGTCTTGGTCATGTCTGTTTCCTCACCTGCAAAATAAATACCATCACCTAATCTACTTATTTCCTATTATTGACTTGAGGACTGGAATTCGTAAAAACTCTGTGCAAAGCATCTAGTGGGGAGAGAAGAAACAGCAGAGATATGTTTTTAGGTGAGGATCTTTAGAAGATATTATCTAAATGAAGGTGGTGAGATAGAAGTATGTGAAATACAGATTTTCCATGCCCTCTATACTGTACCCTCTTCCCCAAGAAGCTACAATAAAATCTGGTCAGAATGTTGTGAAATCCCTGGTCAGGCTCCTCCTCTCCCTAGATGGGGTTAAATCTGGTCTCATTTGTCCTCTAGGGAGGTGATGGCCCATGAATCTTCTGCTACTCTTGCCTTTGTCTTTAGTAGTCACCTCGACCAGAGCTCATACATCCCTCCTTCACTGTCAGTAATGTTGTTGGATTAATGATTGCATGGAGCCTTGGCTTCTTCTAGTCTTAGTCATATGAGGCAATACTTCCCAGCTCTCTTGTTCTCTTTTCCAGAAAGAACCTTCTTCAAGCTTCTAAAATGTTGACCAGACCCCTGAAAAGCTACAGTATCAACCAACAAGCACTCTTATACAAACATGTTCCACTGTCAGTCCCACTTTCTGTTCAGCCTTAATAATTCCAAAGGGAAATCCAACTCAGCCCAAGTGACTAAGTCATTCCCTTGTAGAGCCTGTATTAGTTTCTTCCGTCCTTCCACCTTCCTTCTTCCCTTTCTGTCTTGTTTCTTTCCTTCCTTCCTCCTATATTGGAGCAGACTTTAGAAATGAATTTATTACAGTTTGGAGCCCTGCCCTAAGCAGGCCTTATCTGTAAATGATAACTGATATGCTCTGTGTGATGAGTTAAAAGACTAGAATCTTTGCAACATGGCTTGGAAGTTACTCTGTGAAGTTCTATATTGCTTTGCTTACTTAACTTCCATGCCCCGAATGCCTTGAAGATAGTCCCAGAGAAGATGCTAATGGGTTTGTGTGTGAGCTCACTTACCAGGATAGAAACAAGTGGTATTGCCTTGAGTTCAGCTTCCCTCTTCTGATCTGCCTGCGCCTATAAGAAGAAGAATCGGACATGAGGAGAAAAAACAAATTGGAGATTGTTAGAAGTAGGAGCAAAGCAGTCCACTGGAGAATATCATCAACAGCCGCAGAGGCCTGGTCAGTATACAGTTCATGGCAGACTGGTTTGGGATCAGGAGCAATCATGGGCATGGACTCCTAGGCCAAATAGGATTTAATGAGGAAAAAGCAAGCTACTTCTAGGCTGGGACTAGCAATTAGGTCAGGACTGGATCCCAAGGCATCCATGAAGTTAAGCTTGTACAGAAGCCCAGTGACCCTGGCTATGACAGTCAGAAGTCAGAGCTCATGGAGGTTCATGGTACATCCCTTACACACCAGCCTGGCCTACAGATTTTGTTCCACCCTGCAGGGCAGCACTTGTCCAGCAGAGGGGTGTTTCAGGGGTGTCTGGCCCAGGATGGCTAGACCTCCAGTGTAGTGGAGGTCCCTACACTCTGGGATCTCATTCTCCCCAGGACAGTGCATGGGCAGCAGAGGAGCTTCACTGACTTGCAGTTCATGTCAAGACAACGTTAGGAAGAGCTCTCGAACCCCTGGATACCTCCTGAAATGGCTACAGGGGAATTGGTAGTATTTTGGCTTCACAGGTTGGATGGAGGGCTGCCCTATAGACTTAA
The DNA here is from genome assembly GCA_006410735.1 of Raphicerus campestris. Taxonomy (NCBI): domain Eukaryota; kingdom Metazoa; phylum Chordata; class Mammalia; order Artiodactyla; family Bovidae; genus Raphicerus; species Raphicerus campestris. The sequence continues at coordinate 21,989 of SJYW01008687.1, forward strand.
CTGGGGTTGCAGGCGAGGCTGCAATCTTTGCTGCCAACGCCTAACTCCATGTTGTGTCTAGAGTTTTGGTAATACTAGTGTTTTCTCTCTTCTGCATGTTCTCTCTCCCAGAAATTGCAGCATCCCTTATTATGGAGCAGGTATTATTAGAACTGGAAATCCTGTGATTTCAGACAAAAGAATGGTAGCAAGTCTGGAGCACCAAGACAGAGAAGAATCTAGCTGAATATAGCTGAGGAGACAGGCTTTGGGTGTCTGTTCACTTGCCCACTTGTACAGGCTAGTGTTAGAAAAATGTCCTTCTATGACTTGTCTTTTGCCATTAGTGGGCTGTGTGATCCTAAGCAAGTCACTCTTGCTCCCTGGACCTCTGTCTTCTCACTTGTTAAAGGGGGCATTGAAAGTAGACCAGCTCAAGAGTTACTGTGGCCTTAATACTCAGAAGGTATCTCTCTCTGCTCCCTGCCTAGTCTGTGCCCTGCTTCTGGCTCCCCAGGTAGTCCTGTTCCTTCCTTCATCTACCTCACATTCTTTTTTTTTTTTTTTT